>JADDOH010023204.1:0-57246 GCA_016648135.1 Agrypnia vestita | reverse complement strand
AAACAAATACAGTTTGACAGAGTACGGCCCTGTTTCATCGTTTACGCCTTTTTCTCCCACCGTGCGACCCAAAACAGTGTTTTTTGTATCACTTTTTTTGGCGATGGATTACGTATGCTATTCGACTTTATACGTGTATACATATATATATATATCTATATTATAAATACGCTGATTTCACTTTGTATACAATAACATTGCCACGGTTTTCGGTGTGATGTGTGGCGCAGCGGATAACGCGTCTGACTGCGGATCTGAAGATTCTAGGTTCGAATCCTAGCAGGATCGAATTTTTTTTTACGGTCGAGAATATTTTGTTTTTGAAATTTTAATTACATTTTTATAGAAATACTGAATAAATACTTTATCTTCATTATATCTAAACTACCCGTAATTAAAATTGGAAATTTGCCAGATACAATTAGCAGCGAAGCGGCTGACGTAATAACATATTACCAACAATAATAATAAAATCATTTTCTGCTAGTGGATACATTTTTTACGTATTTTTTTCCTTTTGTACGTAATTTTTTACGTAAATTTATTTAATTTTTTTAACGTAATTTTTTTTCTTTTTTTCCCTAGAAATTTTTAGATAATTTTTTCCATTCTCTTTTTTACGTAAAAATTTTTATATAATTTTTTTCTTTTCGTTTTTTGCCGTTTAGTGCATTTTTCATATAAATAATGGAGATATACTAATAAAAACATTGCCGTTTATCTGGAAAGTCTGCCTAGTAATTATTTAAAATATTTTTTATAAATCTAGTCTGTGCAATTATTTTTTAAAACAGTTTTATTCGTTTATCTCAGAATGTACTAAAACGTCACATAAGATTAATTATATATACAGCGACGAAATATTCTTATTATTCATATGTAGTAAGTATCTTTTATTCTTATATATTATTGCTTTGAATTTATTATTATATATGTAGTGCTTTGAACGCAATAGTTTTTAATAGAAATATGTATACTGAGGCAAAACTAGTGGTAAGTAATGGAATTCTGATACCGTCACTGATGTATGGAAGTGAAGCCTGGAGCTGGCAGAAGAGGAACGAAAGTAAATAGAATACAGTGAAGATGGGATCCGTCAGACATAGGTGTGGCAAATCCATTTATGATAGAGTAAAGAATGCAGATATTAGAAATGAATGTAAAGCTAAACTTAGCATGAATAATAGAATTAAAAAAGGATCGCTCAGATTATTTGGGCATGTTGAGCGAATGAATGAGGAAAGAATCGTAAGAAAGATATATATGCTATGTATAGAAAGATATTATGTAGATGGCGCCAGAAAGACAGGACCGCGGAATACGTGGCATGACCAGATTAACCAGATACCCCGAAAGATGGTCCCGTTAGAAGCCTCAACAACCGGCGAGCTTGCATGCGAAGATGTATGAATGTGAATGAGGCGAGAGTTGTATGTCAGGACAGAAGAGTATGGCGCTCTATCCTCTCTTCCTACCCGCAAGGGGGAAACGGCGTGATGAGGAAAAACATGTAAAAGTATTGTCATTTTTGACGGGTTACAGCTGGTTGAATATAATAAATATTTCTGAAAATATTATTTATCCATTTTGTACAATTTTTAAAGTAAAAACCTTTATAGCCGTATATATTTAAAATATAAAATAATTCATGTATATTATTTTCAATCGGTTTGACGAAACAAATAAAAAAAAATAGTAATTACTTTGGTTACGACTAAATAAAGTTGTTGAAATAAATTGATATGAATTATGAATTATATGAATAAATATGAATTATAAAACTCATTCATTGTACACATAATTAATTTCTGTCCATACAACTAACTTTTCATTGCTCCACGATAGCTTAGTGACTCATGCTTTCTTTGAAGTTTATTCAAGATACCGACAAACGATGGATATGAACCAAGTTTGGCCAAACCTCGCTGAGTTGCGCAAAAAAACCCCTGTACACATTGGGCCAATGTCATTTTGGGTCATCTCAGCCAATGTGTATACGGTCCGGGAACCTCGGCAGAGCGTCCAACTTGCAAAATGGCGGACAGCGATTACACATTAGCCAACGTCGGTGTCGGCGAACCTCGCAATGACCGAAGCGCGTTGCGCGTTGCCGGCTGAGCCTAGGGTTGCCAACTATACTGCTAAAATTAGTATCATATTTTTTTTTACTACATTATACTTTTTACTGTTGAACAAAAATAAAATATACAAAATACTGTTTTCAGCATCAAAATTATTCAGACTGAAACGCTCACAGAAATATTAGTATGAATGATTTGTATACAGAATTAACAAATTTCAAAATAATTTATAAAAAAGTATCAGAAGACAAAGATTTTCTTGAAATGAGTACTGGCCAAAAGGGGAGCCATTTATTAGTAAACAACTCAGAAGAATTTAAAAATATTACTAAAATTGTCTCATATCTACTTTCTGTTCCCGCCACCTCAGCATTTACTGAAAGAATTTTTTCAGTAATGAATGCAAAGTGGCGGAAGGATAGAAATAGAGCAAATATTAATTTAATAAAAAATGTGCTCCTCATTTATTTTAATTTTAGTTATAATTTTTTAGTTATAAGTTTTTAAAAAGAGTGTAAGAGTGTGTGCGAGAAGCTCTAAAAAATATGTATTTAATACATTAAATAAATAAAATACTGTTCATTTTTCTAAAATACTGCTTAATATTCTTCTCAGACTTAAATATACTTTATTTCTTGTAAAAAAAGTTGACAACCCTAAAAAAAGTTGACAACTTGAGCCACGCCTCTTTCTTTTGATGTGTGCTCGAAAAACCGACTACCAAGCCAAGTTTGGCAAACGTCTCTACGCACGGCCAAAACGCCCTGCACACATTGGGCCAACCTTACTTTGGGCCAACCTCGGCCAATGTGTATAGGCTCCTTAAGAGTGGACTATAAGACAAATTTATTTGATTATTAATTATTTTATGATTTAAATTAATGGCTTTTCTTATCTCTAATGCCTCTAAATTATCTAATCTATTTCCTATTCCGTTTTTATGGATAATCCTAACTCCTGTGCTATTATTGAACGTGTGGTCTTCTTCAATTAAATGATTTACAAACTCTGAGAACCCACTATTTTTTAAACACCGCAAGTGTTCTTTTACTCTAATTTTTACATTACGCGATGTCTTTCCTATATAAAACGCGGGGCAATCGTTACATTTTAATGAATATACACCAGAATGGCTAAATTTATCCTCCTTATCTTTACAATTGACTAAAAATTTACCTATATTGTTATTAATTGAAGAAGACCACACGTTCAATAATAGCACAGGAGTTAGGATTATCCATAAAAACGGAATAGGAAATAGATTAGATAATTTAGAGGCATTAGAGATAAGAAAAGCCATTAATTTAAATCATAAAATAATTAATAATCAAATAAATTTGTCTTATAGTCCACTCTTAAATATGTTCCCTCTTAATAATAATATTCCCTGTATAATCCCACCCCCTACCCCCACTATTGGCACTCCGTCCTTCCACCTTTCACACTAGTATATAAGCGCATAACTTTTGTATGTTTAGACAGTTAAGATCCCTGAAGAAGCTACGGTAGTAGCGAAACCCGGTTGGATTCTTAATAAATATAAGTGGTGTATAACAAAGTTATTATTATTTATTTAATTATAATGTATCACCACCAAGTATTTGCTTCCTTTGAAAATTAGATATATTTACTTTGAAAGCGAATAATTTAATTAAATAGCGTTCTTTCTCTCCGTGCTATGTAAATAAACCGATTTCATTGCTTACGTGGAGACATCAGTGCAACGTGACTTAATGCGTACATTTTACATAATTAAAAATGTTAAAAGATTGATTAATTAACTATCCTGTGGCTTACCACGTCCGTGGAACATTACTAAGTTTGGCGCTCGTATCAGTCTAAATGTTCGATAACCCCTCGCCGATTCCGTGGGCGAAATAAACCAGAGGTAGACAATATTTTTATTTTATTTTATTTATTTATTCGTGGGAAACTAACAGTACATATAGAAACAAATTACACACAATTATTAAATAGTATAAAGACCGTCTTACAAGTTTCCACAGAATTAACATGTTATGTATTAGCACATAGCAACAATAACTTAAGTTATACAAAAAAAATACAGTAGTCGCATATGATGTGTAACATTTAAGTACTCACAATTAAAAATATCAATAGAGCTGCAACAGAAATTAACATCAAAATTTAAAAAAGCTAATACCTATATATTTATTAATTAGTAATTACAAGTAAAGAAAATGTATGTGCATTTATTTATTATTGAATTTTGCCGGACTAGGTAGGTACCGTATATCTACATACGCATTTTTATTTAGAAATGGTTTAGTTAATTATGGGGTATATAGTACATTCTCGATTATCCGGGGTTGTAGGGAAAAATGACCTGGATAAAAAAAACGGATAGTCTCCGCAAATAAAAATTGGAAAAAAAATACAAACACACGATTCCAAATTCGAAAAAAATACACATAATTACAAAGTGTTGTATGGCGCTAAAATACAACATTGAACATATAAAAATAGATAATAATATAAAATGTATATTCACGCATGACGAAAATTTTTTTGAAGTTATCTTCTTTTGGTGCATTAAAGCTAAAATTTTTATTGTAACATTGCAGTGGGAATGCCCGAAATCGTATAGTAGGAAACAGCGTATAGCGGGACATGTAGCGAAAATACGAGACCATGAAATGCACTTGAAATAAATTTCGTTCGAATTCACGGTTAAAACACGAAATTAAACGGCTGGAGAAAGACTCGAACCTGGAAAGCGTGGACGGCAATGCGACAACTACATAACATAGCCACCACCGATTCTCTCTATCCCGTCAAAAATACTGTAGGATCAGGGCATTTAACAAAGTTTTTGTTTGTTTCAATTATTTTAAAAATTCGAGGTTACATTTCTGTTGGTAAGTATGAGTATTAATAAAATAGATTTTTGACGAGTTATAGCTACACAGCTCACTCATAATTTGTTCATACTACACTCTATCTTGCATAGACTTTTCTATGCTGTTTGGTTATTTTTACTCCCTTTCTTTTAACTCGTGGAGTCTGCTTGTCGGCTTGTCTGCTTGTCGCTTGTCTGCCGAAAAAACTTTGGATTGATTTTTAACCCTTTTCCCGTGATCCAATCGAGCTGAAACTTTGCAGGCAGACTCGTAATGACGATAAAAATGATCTAACAAATCTTCGTTTAAATTTTTTAAAATTATTATAGTATAATTTTGGATTTTTCGAAATTTTAACGGTTTTTATTACTCCCTTTCGTAGCGTCGCCCGATTCAAGCCCGACGCGTGGAATAAGCGCGAAACCTGTTTCAACTAGTAAATGAGTATAATAAAAACTTGTTTTTATGGGTTAGTTTTTTTACCAATTACAGTCTTTCCTTCCATACATTAGATTTGACGCCGTGCTTCAAACGTCAAAGGATTATTTTACAAGTGTATTATTTCGATAGTCTCGAGTGTTAATTAATAAAACCACCTGACTGTAAAAAACCTGCCGACTTGGGATAGTGCTAAAAACTCGTCTTAATGATAGTCGTCGACAGACCTACTGGTGCTTACGCAACAATAACTTGAAAACAACTTTAAAAAATTTGCATTTATATTATTGCACGAATTGATGAAATCATATATAAATTCCTTTTGTCAAATAAGAGATTTTCTTAGATATGGATATCTGGCTGAATTAATAAATTATTCATGACTGCATAAATTATTCTCCGATAGTCATGCTTGTTGTATTTTACTGTTCAAGAGCTATTTATCTCCAAAGGTATTTACTTAAAATCAGACAAGATGCACTGGCTGCACTTAAATCCAAAGTCACGCTAGTATTTTATACACTCATCGTTTTGGTAGATATAAATTTACGCTTAAATTAGTAACAACAGTTTTATAGTGCTAGGCGCATTTATTTAATTGGTCAGTATTTTTTGTTAACAAATGGTCAGAATGTAATAATATTTTAATCAGTATAATAAATAACCAGTATCAAAAGTGACTTTTTATTTCATTTTAATATTTATTCAAAATTATCAAGTCAAAATCAAGCTAAAAAAACAAGACAATTGCGACTCGTCTGCAACGGACTGAATCTGTACTGGGTGTCTCATAGCTAGTAGCAAAAACTTTACAGGTGGATTCTTGCCTTGAATAAGTTGAAAATGTTCAAGCAACCACGACCTAATATCAATTTGCAGATATGCGATATCAAAGTTTGCATTTTTTTTTCAACATTTCTAACATATTTTTTGAAAAAAGTTTAACTATCATTATAGTAACATTCGCTTCAATACAACTCAAATAAAATGATTAAAATTCCTAAAATATCAATTTTCAATTTCAAAATACTGACTCAATTTATACTAGCCTTTTTTAAACGCTTATCATTTATTAATTTGTTTTAATGGGGTATGTATACGTCTATAAATTTAACGCTCCGATGTATATTAAAATTCCTCTGATTTTAATGTGTCTCTCATAATTATGTTACAAGAATTATATCGATTGTCGGTTTTAATTACAAAACTTTTTAAACTCGCACAATAAAAGGTTTACGGCACCTTCCTCGACCAAATGATGTAATTTTATAACAATAGCTTAATTTCAATGAGTCTTATTCAGTCTATAGTCATTTAAGCTGCTGCCAAGAATAATTTTCAAGGTATTTTTCTAAATTTATTTATTATTGTGCATAATGGCAATTAAATTGGTCATGTAATGAAATTACTAATTGAATAATATCTAAATATAATGATTAAAAACTGTACATAGCGGTCACACTATAATTTTATGGCTTTTCATAATTCGCGACGAAATATATTAATTAATAGGTAATTATATGTATTAGCATTTCTAAGTCCGTATTTTTGGCTTTTTATACATCAATAAAGATCATATGGTGCGCATGCACAAATGATACGTGTCTCAGATCCTCGTCTCTGAAGTCACGTGAAGGACAGTCAGTACGAACGCGGAGTGAGCTAATGTATTATACATCGTATTTTGTACGCAGAGTAGATCAACATAACTGATACATACCGACTTTTACCGACAAAACTCTGAGACGAAAAAAAACAAGTCTCACCCGCCTATAAACACCAATAGAATCACTAATAACTTTATTTGGCGCGCCGAAATAATATACAGGGTTATTTGGAAAACATTTGGAAAACAAACTTGCAGGACTATATTTCTGCCTTGATTATGAGTCGAAAATGTCCAAACAACCATGACCTAATTCAATAGTTATGGAGATATGCGACATCAAAGTCAAAAGTAACCTCACAATTCTCATGTTTCGATTAAAATTACATTAAATAAGTACTAATGCTGTATTCAAAGCGTATAGAAAAAAGATTATTTCAAATGTACTTATTAATTTCTTCTCCCACAGCGTCCTGATGTAAAATTATGGCAAAATTGTCATTGTCACTTGGACCATGGAAAAGAGAAATATTGTTGGACTCTATTTATATTTGACGTTTGACGGATAACCGTCATGTACTTCTTTCTCCCTCTGACCACACCACCGACGTATACCTAAGCCCCAATATTTTTCAAAATAGCAGAGTGTATTGTTATTTATTACACTTATTTTAATTAGTTTATAGATAGCACAAAATCGTCATAACTAACCATATTAATTTGGCTTATTTTTTAAAAATTGTACGAAACCAAAAGTTTCGTAATATTAAGAAACATTTTTATTAAAACTGATCAAATCACGTTCAGACGTACATTGTTTCCTTGATCCGCGTACGAGACTAATTGGGTTATCTCGAAAAATGCTTTAAATTATGTTAAGAAATTCAACAACAAAAAATATTCCGGAGACTCTGAATCATTTTTATTCGCTGACTCACATGCACTTACAGCAGCCATCCAACACCCACATGGTTAAAAAAATATTCATAATGTTAATTATAATAATTATGTACGCCCTTTTTGTATTTTCTCATTTGCGATTGCTCATTTAAAATCTTGGTTTGATAAATTGAATATCAGTCTCGTCATCATCGGGTATCGGGAGCACGAACCTAGTCATTTACATCTCGGCATTTCAATTTTGATATACTAGTAATTAATTAACAATCGTTCACATTTTTGAAATTAAAATGTATATAAGTCACGGGCGTTTAATGCGACGTTTCATACATTAGATATTGTTGAAATTTTCACATAATTAAAAGCAACTAATTTATACAAAGACTTCTTATTTAGTTAAATATTTATATTGATATTTTCTTTGCTATTTGGACGACACAATCAATTAAAACACAAAAACTGTAAGGAAAGGTTTATTTTGTTAATCTCACAAGATTTACATAAAGAAAATATCTAGTAACAAAACATTACCTGTAAGGAAAGAAACGATGTTAATAAACGAATTTAATGTTATTAATTATTGTAATGTCAATTCTTTAATCACAATCACGATAGTAATTACTTTTAATTGTTGAAATTAATCTTCTCAATTTTTTCTATCATAACTTATAGATTATTTTAACTATATTTTTTATTATCCATAGATTATAAAATATCGAGTCGACAGCCACAATATGACGAGTAAAGCTCGGCATTGTTTTATATTAAAGAAAACTATATTTTTCTTTACATATTTATTATTTATATTTATACATTTTTCACAATAATCTGCTTGTAGTGAAATAGGCGGTACAAAATTAAAAGAAAATTTGTACAGAAAATGAGATAAATTACGTTATTTGCTACCATTGTCATTCGAAAGCAATGATCTTGAGTTTATACTCGTATTGGTTTACGTGTAAATTTAAAATATGCATCATTTTTGCAGTTCGATTAGCATAAATTCATTAGTTTTCGTTTGTAGAGAATGCAAACGCAACATTTATCAATGAATTATTTATCAAATCAAAATTTGCGATAAAATGATATCTCCTTCTTCTTTATCTCACCCACGTCCTCCACTATTAGATAAAGACCTTTCTTTAAAACCACCAGTCCTCTCTATTGTATGTCCTTCGAATTCAATGGCTTCAAGCAATATTTCTTACCTTCTTACGTCATCGGCCCCATTCCGGAAACCAAAGCGCAGGTCAGTTCACACGGCTAAAATCTACGAAGGTGCCTTACTTCTAGATAGTTTAATGTTGTTTAATAATGTGATGTAATGCGATAACACAAAAGAATAAATCCCATTCTATGATTTGCACCCAAAACAAGTCTGCAAATATGTTATTTTTTATACACATGGCTAACCTTACTTGACAACCTTACCTTACAAATAATTTTTAAGGTGAGGCAATCAAGTAAGATATGTCGTATGTATAAAAAGTAACAGATTTTAAGAAAAACAATTATTTTTATGAATACCGGACCAAACGTACGTAATTTCAAAACTATTTAACAAACAACCGCACAGACTAAAAAATAAAGAATAGAAAAATTATTAAAGAAATACCTATTACAGAGAAATATGGTGATTAATTAATATGTATTCCTAATATTGTATTTTACTATTTTTTTATGCTTTTAATTTAATAATATTAACGCCACATATAGATAATATATTCTTGCGTTCAAACTGCATAAATAGTTTTGAAAGATGCCTGTAAAAATATATGTATGTAGATATATATATAGATTATTAATAATACACAATGAAAAACTTTATTATAAAAACTTAATTTAGAATGTCAATTCAATCGCTGTAGTAGTTAGTATATGTGGGGCATAAAAAGAAATGACAGCAATATCCAAAAAATTAAAAAATATTTTGAATGCAATCACCGAGAATTACTCATTTAAAATGTACTGAATTGATGTTATGTTTCTAACATTCCAAAGCCATGTTCCTTATAAATTTATAGACTATATTTCCTATAAGATATCGAATTCAGTACATTAAAAATTAATAATCCTCGATGACTGCCTTATTTTTTTTTTTTGATATTTTGCCT
The DNA here is from genome assembly GCA_016648135.1 of Agrypnia vestita. NCBI lineage: Eukaryota > Metazoa > Arthropoda > Insecta > Trichoptera > Phryganeidae > Agrypnia > Agrypnia vestita. Next base: position 47,246 of record JADDOH010023204.1, on the reverse strand, counting down.
TCATACCTCACATGTGTATTATTGAGTAATCTTGGAAAAGTGATATACCTACTATAAATTCATTTTAATTTTAACGGTTACCAAACTAACAACATTTTTTAAGCCGACTATAAAGGATACTATTTATACAGACGATTTACAGTCGAGCGGCCGGAAAATTACGCAACACAATCAAGATCCGATCTCTGTCTACGGGATAGACACAACGATACTACTATGACATCTTAAATTTAAATACATGCACGTGAAGAAATTTTAAATGATTATTTATTTGTAACAGAAATTTATTTATTTATTGAAATTAACGGACCTAGTTCAATAAAATACAATACATAACGTGAACAACATACAATACATCAGGATAAGGGTTATAGCAATTTTAAACAAACGCGAGGACAAATGAAAAGTAGTAATAAATTTGAGACAAGATCTGGACTATCAAATTAAGAGAAAATATATTATATAGAAGTTAAGTTATAACGGACGGACCGACGGATAAAGAAATTGTTAAGATTGGGATGTGAAATTCTGTGTATATTACGAAATACAAACTCTTTTACCTACTTAAAAAATAAAATAAAAAAGAGACGTATTCCAGATGACAATCTAATAAACAATCATTAGCTTTACAAAATTAATTTAACTATTTCAAAAATATATATTTTAAATTTGTCGATTTGTGCTATTTTATCGTATGCCGCATTTATTTTTACATTTCAATATTCTTTATTTTTATCGAAAAACCAGCGTAACAGCTATCCACATTCCTTCGCAGATGGAGCCCCAAGAAGTGGAGATGGTGTACCTGTACCCGCTGGAGAACGCGGCTCCCCACCACACCGAGAAGTTCGAGCTGGTGCACGCGGAGCCCCGCGTGGCTGTCCTGCGCAGGGGACAGGTCTTCTCCATGGCCATCCGCTTCCTCACCAGGCCCTACGACTTCTCGGTGGACCAGGTCAAACTGGTGTTCTCCATTGGTGAGCATCTTTTGTTCGCAGCAGCGGAACACGACGACAGAATGTTAGTTAAACTGGTATAAACCACTACCAGATTTTATATCTACCGGTCTCGAGACGTACCCGCCTCTTCGTCAGAACCAACACTAAACTACTACGTTCACAAAACTATACACCACAAGCATAGTATTGTTAAACTTTCACTAATATTTGAATGAATATATGGTTGTTATGTATAATATTGTGAACGTAGTAGAGTAGTGTTGGTCCTGACAAAGAGACGGGTACGTCTCGAAATCTGGTAGTGATTTATATATTTATTTAACTATCATCTCGATTATTTTTTTTTTTCAAAAAAAAAATTTTTTTCTTTTTACAAAAATTTTTTTCGATTTTTTTTACAAAATTTTATCTTTTTAAGATTTATTTTAAATAAAAGACGGGTTACAGCTAGTAATTAATAACGACTCTTGCGTGTAACTTAAGCCTCGCAGCAACTTGATTGCGTATCAAACTCTAAATATCTAAAGTTGTTATTCCAGTATGTTACGGACTAACAGACATTCGAAATTAGGATAGTTAATGATGATGATATATTAAAGTAGGTACCTACTGCGAACGTATGGTTGCATGTACTCTGATTCAAATTTTGATTCGAACTCGCTTACAGGACATTACGGAGTTAGTGCGAAGCGAGCTGTCATTCTTTGCGTATTGTACATTGTAAACAGAATGCCCAAATGATGTATTCCGATGAACCAACAAATCAATTCAGAGACGCAAGAGCAAAGTGGCATAATTGGAGAAAACGGTAAAAAAATCAACGAAAAAAAAAACGCCCTCAAATTTTGACTCGCAAAAGTCATTGTCATTGCTCCTGTCAGCTGATGATACCACACGCATCGTCAACTGACATATGTGTCTGGCTCTCTTTGATGGTGATGAAACTTATCATTTAAATTACAAAGACATGACGCCCTCATTACGAATTCATTAATGTTTTTGAAAAATTTATAACAATGTCGAATGTGTTAGGTTAATATATTTCGAAAAAGATAATTTCACTTCGTACGTTAGGCAACGCTGAAGCGGCTCGCGGTAAATGATGAATGAATTTTTATTTGATGAATGAATGAATGAAGATGAATCAAATTTATTATTACTTCATTTGCAAAACCCAATCTTTAAATTTAAATAACTGAGACGACAAAGAACAGAAGATTAAGAAGAAATAATGTATTTGGTATAAAAATAAATTTAAACAAGTAAAATTGAATCTGCCGACAAACATTAATAAATTTGATTTGAAATCTGAGCATCTTTTTAACTTAATTGATAAATACCGAAGCTGCGTAGGCATTTTTAATGTTCAGTAATAAAGGGAAATTAATAGTTTTAATCAAAATAATGTAATCATGTCGAAAATGATTAGTAATGTATAGTCATCCACTTTACGTAAATATTGAAAGTTTCGGAGCTCTAGCTAGTCGGGAAGTTAATGAAAAATCAATTATAAAAATCCACCACAGCAAACAAATAAGAGCATGTAAAAACGGGAAGAACTTATTCAATTTAGTACCATAAAAATCGATTTCATCTATCTATATCGAACACAACTCAAAATTTAAAAATTACGATTGTCCTCGAACGTAATATTGAACCATTGAAAAATGTTGTCATGAAATTCGCAAACAAGACATGTGGACGTAATGCAACATTTTTATAGACTTTTGTGGAATTCTTTAGTAAACAAAGTCAATAAATACTTATTTAATGATTGTCCTCGAACGTAAGACCAAACCACTATATGATGCTGTCATTAAAATCGCAAAGAAATTAAGTATTTGTGAACATAACAAAACTTTTTTAAACACGTGTGACACCGCATGTAATTCAAAAAATATGACTCAAATGAACTTTTGTGAATTTTTAGAAAACAAATCAAGAAAAATAGTGGGTACCTATGCTTACCAGTTGAATCTCTATGAACGCAGTATTTTCACAAACGAACGGCTAAATCCAAGATAATGGTCCCATTGCATATACAACGAAAATGATTATTTCACTATATTATTGAATGTGCTAATAACAAAATGAAAGATAATTTACGTTTAAAAAGTAAGTATTAAATAAGATATTACACCTTAAAGTTTCAAAAATGGACTGCGTATTTTGACATTTCATAGGCAATATATGAGGTTCGGTTAGGTTATTAGGTTTGGTTTGGTTAGTTATTAGGTTTGGTTAGGTTAGGTTATTAGGTTTGGTTTGTTTAATTTAGATGACGATTATTTTAGTTAGATTAAATTAACAGGACATTAAATTATATAGTGAAATACTTATTTTCATTGTATGAACAACGGGACCATAGTCTTGGATTATTCCCAAACGAACACTCATCTTAATTAATTAAACTCTTATGCGTAAAGTTATAAACAAGTTAAGTCAATATACCTGGATCAAATATTTACTGAATGAAACCAAAGATGTCCAGTGTCCAAGTATGCTTCACTTGCCAAGACAACTATTATAAAAATATCACATTTTCTTTATTATTAAATACTTACTAAGTCAAATAACTTTTATATATTTACTTACATTTTAATTCACAATATTCATACTACACTTTTACTTATTTTAGTTATCACAGTTATGCTTCTCAAACATTTCTACGCAGTTGAATTAAACATCAAACGACATCGCGCAAATCGCGGCGCACATTTGCAAAATTTGTACCTACAAAAAATTTTGACAATCACGGAAAAATGGATTGTGGATTTCAATGTTAATGCAGGTTCCTAAATAGTAACTACCTACACAAAATTTGGTAGACAATAATCGGTCAAAGAGAGGACGATTTTCTAGAAAACATTCAGACAGACATTGAGATTTATATCCGTAGGTACCAGTCCAGTATATATATTCGAATGTAGAGTATGACTAAGCGAATGACCGATTAGAAAAAATTAAACGAGCTCCAAAAACTCCAAAACCAAATTTATTAATTAATTAGAAAAACATGCAGAAATATCAAATCAACGAAAAAATATTTTTTCTGCTACCGAGATTCGAACGCAGATCACCTAGTTTTCCGGGCAGGTATGTTACCAATTACACCGCATCAGCCTGGTACCTTTCCGTCAATATATCGACCATATCTGTAAGTCTCATTTATTAATTGATTAACATATATTATCCATTTTTAGAACAATCCACTTTTTCTGGTGCAGTAGGCACAAATTACTTTGTGTAACTGCCGCTGGGGGACGCCAGAATTAACCGTTTAATTCATTTTTTTAATTTTTGGTCACATTTGGCTGCTACCTGGATTCGAACCCAGACCACCTAGCTTTCCGGGCAGCCAATCCGGAACCCCGGTAGCAGCTAAAATATTTTTCGTTGATTTGATTTTTCTGCATGTCTGTCTAATTGATTAATAAATTTGGTTTCGCAGAACTTTGTTATAAAAAATTGCAACTTCACGATAAGAATGTATTCCTGAATATGACCTAAACTTCTTTTGATGAAATGCATAGTTTGGATAGTGCAATAAATGTATGAGTAAATGTTTTTTCCATCAAAAGTAAAAACATTATCATTATCTTTCGTTGAATAAATAAAAGCTTCACATCATCTCTACTCATATTTGCACAAAAGGATAATATTTGTTACTCTATTCGACACAAACATATTTATTTCACGCGAGTGGTGTATGAATGAAAGTCTTCAATAATTATTGGCTATACTGCGCGCTATTTGTATTTTGTTTTTTTTATTATTATTATTTTAATCTGTATCAATATTTCTCTTAAGACATCCTACGAAACTGTATATATAGTTTGTCTGTAGGAACAATATGCGTACTCACACAATCATATTATTATATAATATTCACATTTCATTACAAAACTTTTTTTTTTATTTTTGTCCTGTTTCATTTTTTAGTCTATCCGGTATTTTGTTAAATTAATAGTCTCGTTATTATTTATTTTTTTGTCCGATATCCGCAAAAGTTGTTATTTTTGTTTCTAATTTTTTGTCGGTTATTTGTCTTGTCATATATCTGTGTTGTATTTGTGATTAGAGTCAATTTATAATGTAGCTGTTTTTGTATTGGTAAGATGTTACACATTTTGAATAGATTCTCCGTTTGATCCTTACAATGTTCCATTTCTTTTCTATCATTTTTAATATTTTTAATTGTAATATTTTTATTCTGTCTAAGTATGACTGAAAAGTTAGACCATAACTGCTTAGTCCGTAGTTTATGATCGAATCTACCATGGCGTAGTACCTACAAGCAGTAACGTGTACCTGTCGAAGAATACAATCTTTTAATCGTACAAATTTGCCTAATAGTTTTCTTAATTTGTTGCATACAACTTCTATGTGATTTGTCTAATTAAATTTTTTATCTATTATGTGTATGTAAATCATTGGAAACTCTAATCTACGATCATGTGATATTTTTGTTTATCTGATGTGTTTGATAGTTATCGGCGTCGAACATTTAAATTCAGTACCAACTAAAGCTCTGGTTTTAAAATGTCGGTCAAGGAGACTCATTTCACCGAAAGACCGACCTTTTTTTAATGGAGTCCTCTTACGCGTGCAGTCGCGACTAAAGAGGTTGGGCTCCCGAACAGGTCGAAAAGAATGCGTTCCTTTGCATAACCTGCTTACTGTTTATTGCCATGTCTGCCATTATGAAATAAGAAAATCTGTTTTAAATGTCGACGGAATCTCTACATTACCCTAATTACATCATATCTTTCATAAATGATTTATTTTTAAATCGTCACTCGAAACATATCGGCAGAATTGAGTAGAAAAATTTATGCAAATCAGTATGAGCACGAACGTGATACAAGAGAAAGAGCTGCAATAAGACTGCCGTTCAAAAAGAAGTAGAAATTTCAAAAATATATAATCTACGGTGCAATGAACATCTTTAATGAAATGCCAGAGGAAAGAAGAAAGGAACAAAAATATATTAGTCTAATCTAAATGTAATCATTCCGATGGTTGTCTGTCCATCTGTCCGTCTGACTGTCGATTCATAAAGTCCGTAAATTGATGGAATTAAATCTTTAGATAATTAGAGTGTGACATGTGACCAGCGCGCAACATGCAGCCGTGACACGCCCACCAAGTTATCCTGATTTTTCACGAATGTACGACAAGTTTGAAATAAAAAAATATTGAAAATATGTGCATTGTGTAAGTTTTGGTTAAAATGGATGGAACATTTCCGACTCATAATTTCCATGTCTCGACTTCGACTCATAAAATCCAGGAACCTACCTGTGAAGTATTATGGAGTTTTGTTACACCTGTACATTTGTTTAGGTAGACATAAGGGACTTTATAATCTTATATCTACAAAGTCACCGCATTCAAGTTGTCATATCTTATTAAGAAAATATTTTATTATATAACACACTACTGGGCGATCGAGTGTAGGTATATCCATAAATGTAAACATCTGTAAGGAATTATTAAAATATATTAAGAAACTCAATTCAGGACAATCAATATTACTATGCAGTACATTATACAGGAAAAGTAAATCGGCAGTTTATCAGTTTATCGGCAAATTAAATAATACCCGCGCCCACATAATCGTATTAAGTACCTACCTACAGATGATCATTGATACTTTTTTCTTACTTTCCTCCAGGTGAGAATGCTAACGTGATCAAAAGGACGAAGGGAGCAATGTACTTGATTCGGGAGAACCTCCAACCTGACTCCCTGCAGTGGTCCGCTGTTATAGCGGCGGAGCAAGAGGACACAGTTACAGTAGAAGTAAGATCCTAACCTAACCTAACCATTAATATCTTGTTCACGTCAGTCAAAATAAATTAAACTAGTCTATTTAACAATATTCTATAGATGTCTCTATCATAGTCCATTCGAATTTATGAAAGAAACTGATTTAGAACATAATAAACATAATACACAACTTTCAAATAACAAAAGATTCGAATAACAAAAAAAGTAACCCATAAAAACCAAGTTTTTGTTATACTTCCTTTCTCATTTACTAGTGGTAACTGGTTTGGCGCTTAACCTATGAGTTGGGCTCGTTGGGATGTGACGCTACGATAGGGATAAAAGATTTTGAAAAATCCAAAATTATTATTTTATCAGTTTTCGCGTCCACCAGATGCATTGGAATCTCTTCACGTCTTCATACAAACTGTGTGAAAAAACCATTAAAAATTTGAAAAATCCGAAATTATACGATAATTTATTTTTTTTAACGAAAATTTGATCGTCGCCACGAGTCTACTTGCAAAGTTTCAGTTCGATTAGATCACAGGAAAAGGGTCAAAAATTGTTCCAAAGTTTTTTCGACGGCAAGCCGGTAAGCAAGCAAGCAGACGCCACGAGTTAATATAAAGGAAGTAAAAAGATACCTACAAAAAGGACAGCTTTTGGTAGCCGTACGCTGAATGCACGGAATATAATTTTCAAAGAGTTGTTTGAAAATAAATAAATCTAAATTAATCCACAATTATCACGGGAAAGTTATAAAACCAGATAAAAATGTTATTTTAATTTTAACAATATTTTATATTGTGAAGGATGAGACGCAGACCCCTATTACAACATGACGAATTATTTTTTATACTAGTTGAGTTTTGTCTGATTCAACAATTAAATATGTTATATATTATGAGTGACTGATTACGTGATGTGTTCACAGTTCGTGGAAAATAAATAATTGTCTGCTTCCCAAGGTATACGAGATGCGTCAAATTGGTCAAATAAGGACAGATGTATCGTTGCATCACCTACTTATAACAAACTCCTTATTTCTCAAATAATAAACTTCTTAGACTCTGAAGAAATTTTTGAAGGTATTTTTTCAGTGCTTTCATAGAACTATAAATATTCGGTTTTTGCAAATATTTTGATGACATCTAAGGAGCGAACGGTTTACACAAAGAAAAAAAATACGCATTCGATTTGATAATATTATTAAATAATATTAATAACGTTACCAAATGCCAGGAGTCAAAAGTGCGGTACCTGTCTAGCCTGTTTGTATTAATTAGTACCTAAATAATACTGTAAATATCATGTTAATTAATGCTAATTAGAATTACGCAAGTTGATGTCAATAAACAAAATGAATGCATAAATGTTTTGGAATGCTCTTTGCGTTGATTTAAAAATTAATTTGTTTTTATATGACAGCTTTTGTCTGCATACACATTTCTTAATTAATTCCGTAGTCTCGTTTGCGGAATACTCTACATCTATATTGTATGATGGGAACATATACGCCAGCACTTATAGGACAAAACATTTAGTGAAAAATTATTTATTTTTTACCAAGCATTTGTATGATAGTAGATATATTTTTTACGACTAGGTATACATACACTGTAACAAGCCACAAAACTACTGCGCCGTGTACCTGCTGGCCGACCACCGCAGTCGTCGCTACCTGTAGTTTTGTTTACGTTAACGTAAACAAATCGCTGCGCCCGTAATCAAACTGGAACAAAAGAAGTCGTGCCAGCCATGAAAGACCATGAAGCAGTCGGGTCTCTGGCGTAGCATCTTTCGAACCCGCGATGCGCGCCAGCAGTTTCTTTGTTACTTATTTTTTACGTGCTTACTTTACTTGTTACTTGTAGGTGCTTGTTTTTCACTTGCTCCCGGGGTATATCTCCGGTGAGAAATAAATGTCAAACATCATTTAATTCATTCCATAAACTCTTTCCTAAACCATTTTGAAGAAAATTTTTGCAGTAGGTTCATTTCTTTAGTGTAGTGAGCGATTGAGTCTTTTTAATATTATTTATGGTCTTGGTATACAAAATGTTTGTCGTGTAAAGTACCATCGTCATCATCCCTGGCTCTACTATCCTAAATGGGTCTTGGTCTCTTCAAGCACATACATAATTATGTAGTAAGTATGTAGGGCTTCACCACTGTAAGAATGCGGCTAACCTACCCAATGACGATTCTTCAAAAGCTAATTGACCTATATTGGTAACACCCTCTCTCCAAATACGTTTGTGCGCATATTAGTTCTACTCCATTCTTATAGTTGTCATACTATACCTACCTCTATTATTCTCCGCACGGGGCTGCTTCCCGCCAATTGCTGGCCCCAATATTTAATAGATCTATATTATTATTCATACATTGTCTTGTCATCTCGTTTAGGAACTACTAGTATGTAGGTACAAAATATTTTTCATAAAACGTATACCCATCGTACAAACGCTTAGAGTAAAAAGTACTGGGCGTATGAGTTTTCTCATTTGTGGGGTATAAAAGGAAAGGCAGCGATATCTAAAATAAATTTAATGCAGTCATCGAGCATCACTAATTTATAATATACTGAATTCGAGATTTTATAGGAAACATAGCTTATAGAAAACATGATTTTGGAAGGAATAGATACATAAAATCTAGAATTCAGTACATTTTATATTATTAGTAATCCTCGTTGACTGCATTTAAAACATGTTTTTAATTTTTGGATATTGCTGCCTTTGCTTTTATACCCCACAACTGATGTAGAGCCTAGTGTAGTACTACATGATTATTTTAATTAACACTTAACTGAACTTTGTACTACAGCCTTGAGTTATTTGTCACTGTCATAGTTTCGAGAGAAGCAATCACCCTCATAATCAAGTGTAATTAATAATAGTTAATTAATTCAGTTATTTATCACTCGTAGATAAAACAACTCAACGTGTGTGTAAGAATAATTAACTGTTATAGATCACGCCTAGACAATAATAACTCTTCTCAAAACTAAAGTAGTGATGAAATAAAAACAAATGCAGTACAAAGTTAAGTTAGTCATTTGTATAAACGTTTTTTCGTATAAATGCCGGCATGCAATATTTCTAGAATTCCGTAGACTACAATATTTTGTATCTCTTATTCCTAGTAAGTATAGGTATTTCCATTTAAGAAAGACAATCGAATTAGTATGCGTAAGCCGTGCGTACGAGGCACATTGTGTCGTTGTGTTAGTGTTTAGGTATACCTACCCGTAAATACCAACACGACGAAACAATGTGCATCATACGCACGGCTTACACATACCAATTCGATTGTCTTTCTTAAATGGAAAGACCTATACTATGCTTATTGATGAATCAGTTATACTCCTCTAAAATTTCTAAATATTTCGCTACCACCGAAATTAAAAGAAAAGATTATTTAAATGCATTTAATTTAAAATAATTAAAACTGAATTTTTAGTTACATATTATTTTTACAATTATATTAACAGTTTTCCGTCTACTGGTGGTAAATTATTAATTTCCAACGGAGTCATTCCATAAAATTAAAAATTAAATGTACAAGTTTGTCATATTATCGTGCTCGACAGGTAACCACCCCGTGTGATGTTCCCGTGGGCTCCTGGACCCTTTCGGTAGAGACAAGTGTGAAGGGAGCACCGACCACCGTGAGGAACTTTGAGTACGAGGATGACATCTACATCCTTTTCAACCCTTGGAACAAAGGTAAGTTTTATCTAATCAGAAAATTTGACTTTGATAGACCAGAAGAGCAGACTGAGGAAACCATACCTGGAACGGAATACAAGAGGCAGACCTAGGCTGCGATGGGAAGACGTTAGTTTATTACTGAAATAATGTTATTTTCGGTAATAGTAGACGTGTACCTACAATATAGAATGTTATTTCAAAATCTGTCATCATGCCTATTAGATATGTACAAATCCCAAAAAACTGTACCGAAAATAACCGGTTAAAATATCGGTTTGAGTCTAGTCTTAATTCTGTCTGTATATATCATGCATAAATGTATAAAAGTCTGTATATATCATGCACAGCCCATCAAACGGCATCTGTCCCGACAATACTGAGTTCACCACCTGCTTGTTTTCCTCTTTCATATTCACAATTTTTAGAGCTTTTTTGGAGCTGAACATTCTTGGAATCCGTATAATGATCTTCCCAGAAGTCTTACAGCCTGCACTAGGGCGTGTCTAGTGATAAAAGATTAATGGAGACCTTTACTACCTGTAATTACGCGATCCGCTTGGTAATTAGTTCGCTCCAAATTCAGAAGAAGATAATATCTATTTCCAAGCAAAATTTAAACGATACCGCGAGCATCCGAAGAGAGGCCCGGTTGTTTCAATTTGGATTAAAATAAAAGTTTCTTTAAAGCATAGATTTTTACGGAAACGGGTCGTTTGATTGGTGGAAAGCGCAAAAATCTATGCTTTAACAAACTTTTATTTTAACCCAACTTGAAACAACCGGGCCTAAAAAGCATAGGTACCCATTTAATTTAAATGCAACCGTGTCTGTGGTCAATTGCAGATAGCGTTTTATTACGCTATTTGTGCATTTAAACAATATTAATTATTTTTATGGTCGGTCTGAATGGAAGGTGCTAATACTAATCGATATCTAAATTTTATTTCCCATGAAAATTGGTTGTATTTTTTCCCGGGATTCACGATAAAAATAAGAATCAAATGGAATGACTTTTTATTATAATAATTCGGTAAATTTATCTGTTGTGAACCGCGGAAAGCATAAAATTATTTAATTCAAAATTATTCATTTTTCCTGGCGCCAGAAATATTATAGGTAGTAATTTGAGTAGTAGTAGGTATAGAATTTCCAGGCAGGTAATAAAAATGCCACCAATTAAAATAAAATACTTAAAACAATTTAGTGCATAATAAAAATTGTATATTTATCAAAGTTATGAAATTAATTAATTCAATTCAAATTATACAATTTTACAAGGTGATTAAGACATGATTAAAGCATACCCATTTTAATTTAATTTAAATGTAACCGTGTCTGTGGTCAATTGCAGATAGCGTTTTATTACGCAATTTGTGCATTTAAAAAATATTAATTATTTTAATGGTCGGTCTGAATGTAAGGTGCTAAAACTAATCGATATCTTTATCGAAATGTTCAATATAATGTGCATTATATTTCAATGTAGCTACTTGTAATTATAAGACACGTAAAACGAATAAGCTTTGCGAAAATCTAATTAAAAAACGTTTAAAGCTATATTAATTTGTGTATGTAAGTATTTTGTATTTGTACGTAAAACATAATCGACCGGAAAGTTTATTTGTCTGAAGCAGCAAAATATCGTTGTCATATTTACGTATCTTACCTAATCTATCCGGAATATCTAGGTTGACACCACTATTTTCAGCTCGTAATATTATTTCCACCGTGAGATCTGAAGCTTTGAAATATTCGTTTGACTGTTAAAAAATAAGACGCCGTATTGTTTATCGCAAATTTTTTAAATGAAAAATATTTAGAGGACCTTTCAAATCTAGAAAAAAAATATTACGAAAAGGCGTTTTTAAATTATTTTTTTAAAATTTAGTTGAGTGTGTTGAGTCTCGCTTTCCTAATTAATTTATGACGATCAGTCGATTAGACAATTTTTTCAGCAATTTTCAGTAAAGTATAAGAAAATACGAAATTAATATATTCAGAATACAAATTTCAGACGAAACCCGGTATGGTAATGAAGCTAGTATATTTAGTAGCTACAACTACTACTGCTACTAATAATGCTTGTACCTACCTATAGGTATTTACTATAAGCATAGACGTACTATAAATATAGATTAGTCACTAAAAAACAAATCTAAATATATCAGTCAGAAAGAGATAGAAATTATTTTCACCACGTATAAGAAAGGACAATAAAACATAATTTTTAACAACGAATGCATACGAAGTTAGTAGCGAATTGCGGTATTTATTCTATGGTCTTTTCTCTTTCTTTAGAGAGATACAAATATAAACAGGGTTGTGTATTGTATTAATATTTTATATACATATTGCGCGGACATTTATACATTTTGGACATCCCTAGACCAACTCCCCCAATGTGCGCCTATGTTCACAGTAATTTGTGTTGTCGTTCTGTGTAGCAGATATTTTGGTTTGTAACTAGTCTATATTTATAGTACGTCTATGACTATAAGAGTATCCAATATATGTTTTTACCCGGTCTTACATAGTCATTCTTTACTCCACCTACAATATGCCCACGTTTAAATAAAAGTTATTCCTTCAAAACCAAAAAAGAAGCTAACTATATACCCACTCTTCCTTCTTTTAGACGATCAAGTGTACATGGACGACCAGACCTTGTTGGACGAGTATGTGCAGAACGACGTGGGGAAAATCTGGGTTGGTCCGATGGGTTCCAGCAGAGGGAGGGAGTGGGTGTTTGGACAGTTTGATGACACAGTTCTGCCGGCTTGTCTGCTGATGATGGATCGGGCCGAGATACCGCATACACAGTGAGTGAAGTGATTTGCGATCAAGTCCGTTATAAAAACAATTTTATCACAAGAGTTGCTTTGAAGGTCGATACTGATCGTTCTGCTGAATATAAAATCCATTAGTTATTTTATTTATCAATCGTTAAATGGATTTTATGTCTTGACCTTTAGAACAAAAGTATATTTACCTACATTCAATCTTATGCACTTGAGTTAATAATAATACAAAATACGTGGAAACATGTTTTATTACCCTTCAGAGACTAGTTGTTTTAATAAATACAGTAAAAAAAGGAGCGTAAGATTAAGTAATAAAAAATATTGACAATATTTTTCCACTAATTCTCGAGTTTGGTTAATGTATCTAACTATGCTATCGAGGATTCACTATTTCTATTATTTATTCTATTATATCCATTATTTATTTTGATTATTTCAATTATTTTATCACAATGTATCACACATATAAGAGGTAGGTACATAACATATACATATTATTTATAATTTTCCCCCACTCTAGACGTGGAGACCCTGTCAAGGTAACCCGCATAATATCCAAGATTGTCAACTCCAATGATGACCAGGGCGTCTTGGTTGGACGTTGGGACGGGGACTACGCCGACGGAACAGCTCCGGCCGCCTGGACAGGAAGTGCCGCCATTTTGGAGAAGTTTCTTGAGACTCAGGAGGAAGTCAGCTACGGACAGTGTTGGGTGTTTGCTGGAGTCGTTACTACAGGTGACTTTATATAATTTTTCACAGCACAAGTGATTTTGATAAAATTATTTTAACTGTTTTGATGAAAGGAGCGCCTAGTGAGATAAAGTTATAAAATGACAAAGGAGAGAGTAGAAAAGCAAATGTACCTACACAAATGAAATATAAAATCGAGAAACAAAATAGCTAAACAGCTAAAGACAGCTATATGATATATTAAGTACATATTACTGTATCTCTCATATTACATATTACTGTATCGCTATACCTCTCCAAAAAGAGACTAACTCATGTGCTAATAATATATTAATATAATAATTATAATATAATTCATTAATATATTAATAGGGATGATTGTCCAAAATTAAAAATCCGTGTCCGGCGTTGTTAATTATTACCACATTACAAAAGTATTACCACAAAGTACATTAACACCCTACCTTTGTATTGCAAGCTAATACTTGACCTTAACATCAACACTCACTCGACATATCATACCTGTTGATGGACCCTGCGATGGGATCCAAAACGTCAGCCAGAAAGATCAGATGTACACAGCAGAATACCCCAGTAAACTACACTCAAAAGATTCAGAACGGCCATGAAAACCTGGGAATATTTTTAATCATGGTATTGCATGGATAACTGCATTACAGCACATGCACTGATAACTAGAATATTTTAACACAGCTAATTTTACAAGTAAATGTTATAAGTAAACAAGTCAGAAATGAAACGCAAAGGATAAATGTTTCTTTTGATTTTTTTTTGCTATATACTTCTTCTGTCATTTTCACTTCCATTCCCAAGCTGGCGCATTAAAACTTCTCCACTGAGTGCGGTCCACCACCAGTCCGTCCAAGCCCTCGCATAATTCTGCTCTCTTCACTATTCTCTTTACCAGGGTAGATGCTTTTACCACTCAGTTGGTCCAACGATCTTCCAATGGAGGATCTTCCTCTTCCTCTTCGACCATCAACTTGGCTCACTACAACAAACTTTTACAGTTTACAGGCGATCTTCTATTCTGGAAAGGTGTCCAAAAAAGTGTAGATTTGTCTCAGACAAGTGATTGATAGTCTCGCCTTGATTTTGAGTACTTATAATATGTGTGCGTCTCGCTGACCACTGTATGTATATGCATCTCCATACGCAACATGCGTCTCCAACACCAAATCTCTAACACCACAGCAAGACATCGATCTGCCTTTTCCGATTATATTCACAGAGCACTTATTATTTTCACTTTCACGCACAAGTTCACATTTATTTTATAAATTACTAAAGTTTCATTATGTAAAATCTGATGTTCTAATATTTATTTTCAGCTTGTCGCGCTCTCGGCATACCGTCTCGCGTAGTATCCAACTTGGTCTCTGCCCACGATGCCAATGCTTCACTAACAGTAGACAAATACTTTGATGCCAACATGGAAGAACTATCGTTCGATCCCAATAATCCGATGGGGGAAGACTCCATCTGGAACTACCACGTATGGAACGATGTCTGGATGGCTAGACCTGATCTCCCCAAAGGTAAATAAAAACTACTTACACCAGTATTAAACTAAAATATAGATTCATTAATGAGTAGGGTAATAGCAACCTAGGAGTAGCATTCCAACCATAATGAAAAAATAGATTACCAATATAGGTAATACTTATTTATTTATTAATTATATAATATGTACCATTAAAATGTTCTGTAAAGAACGAAATTAAACAAAACAAAGTTCTTTGTTTGTCAAAAATATGCAGTCATCAAATACATGTAGGAGTTGAAATACAATTTAACAAATGTGCAGCGAAGCGAAGAAGAAAAATGTAAATGCATAAAACTAGATATTTTTATGGCAGTTTCTAAATGATATTTCAAAATTAAAAATTAAATAAGATTTCTAGTAAAAGTATCCAGAAAGGAAGTTTTGTTGCAGTTTAAAGTGAGCTAAAATAAAAAATACATATTTTATCATAACTACTGTCACGTATAATTTAATAATTTAATAGATATTACTGCATAATTTATTAATACTACTTTTTCAGGCTATGGTGGTTGGCAAGCAATAGATGCAACTCCTCAAGAAAAGTCTGGTGGCTTCTACCAGTGTGGTCCTGCTTCCTTGGAGGCTGTCAGGCAGGGAGCTGTCGGTTACCAACATGACGTGCCATTCCTTCTTGCATCTGTCAATGCAGACCTCATGAGATGGAAGGAAGACCCAACGCAGGCCATGGGCTACTCCAAGATTGACAGCAACAAATACCAGTGAGAAAAAATATTTGTATTTTCTACTAATATTGTCCAAAAATTGCACAACTTAGAAAATGTTCTTGATTCTGGGAAACATTACATAAAAACATATGTTACTGAAAAATGTTATATAATAGATTTGTTGTATTTACATAAAAAAAAATTGGAGCACTGTAGATCAGAAGAAGTGCAATCAAGAACGTAAAAGACCGGTACATTTTTTTAACATCATATTATTTTCTTTATTTATCTAAGAGTAGTTGCCATTTAAAAAATGTCATCTGGGGTATTATGCCTTGTTATTACGACCTTTCTGGCCGACGTTTCGGATCCCATTGCAGGGTCCATCATCAGGGCAAATGTGTTAATAACACACCAGAAGACCCAAACCAGAAGATTCTGAGTGGCCGTGAAAACCTAAGAACATTCATAATTAACAAGAATATACATTGTTTACACCACTAATTTGTTGAAAATATTAACATCTTTCGGGGCCAATAGTCCCTTCATCAGGATACAATGTATACTAAAAATTAAAAATTTAAGTATAGACATTAACAAAATAAATATATGGGAGATGAATAACTAATTAAGTATTAATGTGAAAACAAATTTAAAATCTATTTGTCAAAAAAATCTGGTTACACAGAACTTGAAATAAAAATTGTGGTATTGGCTATGGTAATAGCCACACTACCACAATATAATTTTATGACATTAGTGTTCAATTAATAGTTGTTTTTTAAATTCAATGAGATAGAACTGGATAAGATAAACATTGGTGAACCATTCTATGTAACTGTAACATCACTCATTGGAAATATTTATGTGTTAAATAAAACGGATATTTTATAGGAACCGTATATCCACTGAGAAACAAATCTCGACGTTTCGCTAAAGTCTTATCCAGCGTCATCAGGAGAGCGTCCTTTCACCACGGGAGTGGAGGTCGAACTGTTTGTTTTAATTGAACATTTTTATTAACCGTTTTATTTAACACACAAATAAAAATAAATCTGACAACGTGTGTGGGAAAATCATGCTTTGGCATTAATACGATAATTCATGAAGAAATTATTTATCCGATTCGGTGGCTATCCATTAAATAAAGTTTTTGTTATTCAAATTGGCAACACTTTTTCCAGCGACAACCAATGAATATCAATTGGAAAAGTGTTGCCTGTTTGAAAAACAAACCTCTAAAATAACACATTAAGTATATTTAAACACTAATGACATAAAATTCTCTTTCCGACAATGTCAATAATATGATAATTACCTACCATGATTTTTATGTGTTTTATTTCATTTTAAAGTTCTACATCTCTAAAAAATACCCCTTATAAGGAATAACATTTCTAAACCAATGCTACACTATATCACAAAATTCAAGTTTAAATTCATGTGACAATTCCACAATTCCAGTCTCATTTCTGAAAGATCAAAGTATGTAATGCAAATTAGATCCCTGGCTCAATAAATAAATACAGTAGATTCCTAACCGTCAAATAAAAACAAATTAAGGAATATTTTCTAGCAAAGAATGTTCAAAATGATATAGGTAGGTACATAATATAAAAAACAGGCATTGTTTACAGATTAACGTAATTTTTATAATGGATTATATCATTATTTATGATTTTCAGCATTGGAAGACTCATTTTGACAAAACTGCCTTTCATATTTGATCCAAATGGAGATACGGACAGGGAGGACATCACGGCGCAGTACAAAGCTCAGGAAGGAACAGAGGCTGAGAGGCTTTCTCTCTACAATGGTGTGAGGGGGACAGAGAGAGCAAAGAGGTACACAATTTCCTAATTAAAAACAATTGATACTGTTCTTGCAATATGTAATATCATGAAGATGCCCCCAATTCGAACATGAAAAATAGCTTCTCATCTAAACTGGGTGCTTGTTAATGTCAATAATCATTTGTAGTTCATAATAAGTATTTGAAATGTAATGTTACATACTGCATACAATTTTAAAAAAATCTAAATATTCTTAACCCGTTCCACACCCGCATTGCATATCATAAATAATGGAGCGGGTTAAAGAACACAGAAACTGCAAATCAATGGTGTAACAAGACCCATCCACAATCCAAACAAGCGCCAATCATTCATTAAGAATCAAAGGGAGATAATTCTCTTGTCATAATTGCGTCATATTTTTTTTTTTAAAGAATTTTTATAAGTAATATCACTTTAATTTGTATTTCATAGAAAATTTACACTTCCCCCGATGCAATATGTCAGCTTCCTTTGAGTGATGTTTTCTTATTTTTAAGTGATCACAAAGCCGGATTTTTATTAATATTTGATATACGTATTCCTTCTTTCCAGATTCTATGCCATACCTGATGAGGCAAATGAGGATGTGACATTTGATCTAGTAGAACTGGATAAGATAAATATTGGTGAACCATTCCATGTGACTGTGAACATCACAAATAAATCTGATAAGGTGTGTGGGTAAATTATGATTTTACATTAATACGATAATTCGTGAAGAAATTATTTATCCGATTCGGTGGCTAAACATTGAATAAATTTTCAGTTGAGGACGGTGAAAGCTGTCCTGAAAGCGGGAAGCGTGTACTACACGGGAGTGAAGGGAGAACTGGTCAACAAAGCTGAAGGACAATTCGTGGTCAAGCCTAATACTAGTAAGATATTTTCGTTAATAGAAAGTTTAGGCATGTTCATAATTACGCATGTAGCCCCGCTCCAAATTTTTTTTACCATCACCAACATAAATTTAATATTACTGGTAAAATTGAATCTTCCATTGTTATTGAAGGCCGATTGTATCAACTTAGTTTTAAGTAAGTAGTAGTTACATTTTCCACCAATAAAACAACCTATTTTTGTAAAAAACTGTGCTTCAAATGAATTATTACTGTAAATCAAGTTATCCTGGCCCTGAGTCTGACTTAGGCCCGGTTGTTTCAAGTTCGATCAAAGTAAGCGGTCGATTAAAGCATAGATTTTTACGAAAACGGATCGTCTGATTGGTGGAGAACGTAAAAATCTATGCTTTAAAAGAACGCTTACTTTAATCCAACTTGAAACAACCGACCCTTACTAAACTAGCCCTACCCCTAAACTGAAATAAATATTTTCTGTTCTTCAGTGGAGCAAGCTCATTTTATTTTTACTCCCTTTATATTAACTCGTGGCTTGCTTGCCGTCGAAAAAACTTTGGATCGATTTTTAACCCTTTTCCCGTGATCCAATCGAGCTGAAACTTTGCAAGTAGACTCGTGGCGACGATCAAGAAGATCTATCAAATTTTCTTTAAAAAAAAAATAATTATAGTATAATTTTGGATTTTTCAAATTTTTAATGGTTTTTTCATACGACTTATTAAGTTGTATGGAGATTCCGACGCATATGGTAGACACTAAACCTGATTATAGTATAATTTTGGATTTTTGGAAATTTTTTATTACTCCCCTTCGTAGCATCGCCCGACTGAAGCCCAACGCGTAGGTTAAGTGCCAAACCAGTTTCCACTAGTAAATGAGAAAGGGAGTATAATTAAAACTTAGTTTTTATGGGTTAGTTTTTTATCTCATGCTATCCACTGACACATCCAGCCGGTTGGTGAGGGCTCACACATTTGTTGCATAAAAGGATTTGTTTGCATAAAATATTTTGGTTTTACTCTTTACTATATGGAAGTTGTCAGATAGTCTGGCAGCAATCAGATAATGTGTTCACAAATGTGTAACAAGAATTAAAAATGGAAAATAAAATATATATTTTGCACCTGTTTGTGTAAAATCTTGTGTATGCTTCTCCCTTTACACAAGATTTTAATGTATTATACTTATAATTATTTTCAGATGAACAGATCAATCTCAATGTCAAAGCCGACGAGTACATCCCAAAACTGGTAGAATATTGCAACATGAAGATTTATGCTATCTGCACAGTTCTGGAGACCAACCAGACATGGGCGGGAGAAGATGACTTCCAAGTATTGAAGCCAACAATTGAAATTAAGGTTTGTGACGATTACACAATTTCTGCAATAAAATACTTTTCTGTATAATTTTTCATTCGTGGCAAATTCTGTTATACATATTCCTTTATCAAATTAATCCACCACAGCCATTTCTTTCGTTTAAATGGAAAAAATTTGGTCTTTCAGTTCAACAACGAGCCGGCCATGGGCAAACCGTCCATTGCAAGCCTGACCTTCAAGAACCCCCTAGATAAAGTACTGACTGATTGCAAGTTCCACGTAGCTGGACCAGGTCTGGTGAGAAGGAATATTATTATTCCTCATGATGATGTGGCTCCACACGCCGTGCTCTGGGCTGATCTCCCCTTCACACCAACAGTACGTTTGTCTCCAATAAATAAAATGAATTATGAACTATTAGAATAATTATATGTCAACAAAAATCACTAGTCGTTTTCGACTTGAAATAAAAATCGTGGTACCTAAAGCCACTTTATAGAAAAGATCATTTTAATTTTATCACGTTCACATAATTGTTAAAGATAAATCACTAGTTGTTAAAGATATCAGTAACTACAATGCATTTGGTGGCACTTACACGCTTATTTTCATTGCATATTTTCTTGCATTTCACTCAAATATGGTGAAAATACATTGTTGCTTCAAATATGTACATTCAAATAAAATTTCCCCGCATGTTCCTTAAAAACTCTTTTGTATTGTCAATTAATACAGAATAGACAACATAGCATTTAATTTTTGCCAGTTTGAATATTTCAAAGATTCATATCTCATGATGGAATAACATTAAAAGCTTAAAAGTCACATTGACCTTGAAATTTGAGACAGGATAAGCTTTGAAAACATCATGTCAGCACAATGCTAGAGGTTTTGCTGCTTCACAAAAATAAACTTTCTGCTTTTAAAGAGAAATCCATGTTTGTTAGCTCAATTAAAGATTTATAAAGTATTCATTTTACTAATTTTATTTTTCAGGGTGCTGGAAATTTGAAACTTGTTGTAACATTCAGTTCCAAGGAGCTTCTGGACGTGACAGGCAGTGCCAGCTTAGAAATATATTGAAAAACTGAATGATCATTTTTTTATAAATTAATATATGAATGTGTTATTTTTTAAATATTTTATACTTCTTAATGTGCCATTAAATTTTGACCTATTTTTTATTGACCAAATCTATTTGTCAAAATATTTTCTATAAATTGTGATGTTATCGTAAATATAATTCTTATGTATAAAAATATGTTTTATTATACATACACACAAAATGCATTCCGGTGCAATGTGAATTAAAAGGCAAATTCTAACAATAATCCATAATTAAAATACATTGTTGCCACAGTGATTAATTATCCATCTGTGGTTTACCACTTTCCCAGATGTATGCCATTCATATCAATCTAAAGGCTTGGCAATCCCTCTGGTGATTCATCGGGTAACACTAAAGCTGAAGTTGACAATAGAGCGCCGATTTTATGATAAAATTAATCTCTACACAATTTCACGTTCAGTTGATTCATCATTTAGCAATGAAATGCATTTACAGCTTTATGAAAAAGTCATATCAATATTCTTATGAAATAATATATTGAGTGATTGAAAGTTATGATACGATATAAGTGCGGCACGGAATTTTTGGGCCAGTATACATTGGGAAAATATATATTAGCCACATCGGTGTAGTTATGTAGAAAATTAGCTAACACGTTGATAATTCAAATTTAATTAAAAAATTACATACACATTACACATAAAACTGGTATTTATCATAGAAAATAAGTATGATAAGTTTGTGATGGTTTACCAAATTGGGAAAGGAATCCCACCCCACCAGGAGAATCTTCTGTTGTTCAATATATTGTCGTGTTGCATGAAAATGTATTGTATGGCAAAGCGAGTAAAACAGAGTAAAATGGTAACTAAATAATACTCATAATAATGCAATGAGGTTTATTGAATAACTTTACAGGCGAAACAGTTTGCACAAATAATGCTTGTACTATTTCAACAATCAATGATGGAATGCTCAAGGATACCGGGCACGGAAGCAGTTGCCCATTTCTGTCTTCTGATTAGCTGGACTCGCCACCTATTACAGCCAGAATCCGCTGGAGGTATATATGTATATATTTTAAATAAAACAATTTTGAAAGGTAACAAATAATTTCTTTCTAAATAAATACAGAATTTGCAGAAAAATCATACATATATAAACTTTATATTGCTTAGTGCTCATAAGGTTAAGCATTGAAAAACTACTACTAAGATTTTTCCCACCATTTGAAAAAAATGTCTTAGTGTTGGGACGTTTGTATTAAAATTAAATATAAACAAACAAGTTTCCCAAAACAAAATAAAAAAAGGTTTACAAAATTTTCACACGTTTATAACTACGTACAAGATTATGAAATCGTAAAAAAATTTAATACTAACAATAGGACAATAACAATTATTAAATTTAAATTAGTGATTTAGTTGAAAACTATTCTGTGTGGTTGTAATTTTGAAAATAATAGTACATTAAAAAACGGGGACAATTGAAAAAAGTAATAATACACAATGACCCTACCGGTTATTATTTACGAGTCGTGGTTTAAATTTCATTGGAAAATTGTTTTATAGTTGTAACATAACCCCACGTTTATTTATATAAATCTCCAAATACATAATTGCCGCCCTTAAAAATTACGTAATATTCTTTCGAGCTAATAAAAATATTTAAGAGTTACACCATCCTGACATTATCAAATAATGTTTTTTTTTTTGCTTTATCTTATAGCTTGATGTTCTAAAAATAATTTCAATCATCACTCTTTCGAAAATTCCAAAAATTGGCCTTGGCCGAGTTATAGCAATTTTAGCTAGCATGGTAGGTGAATTTTTAAACGAATTTCATTATTCTGTCGCATTTTTCTAGTATTTTTTTCAGACTATCAGTGAAAAAAATAAATCAAAAACCATTGGGCCGATTCTACTCAAATTTTGCACATATTTTACTAAGAACATTATCTACAATGAAGCTTGATTTCTTGATATTAAAAAAATTTGTATGTCCAAGTTACGTCAAAAAAAATTTGATTTCTAATGTATTTTTTGATGCTTCAAGATGGTATAGCCCGCTAATATAGAATAAGAAAGCGAAAACAACCTCGTACATAGTAAAGTAAGCGAGTCAAAGTGTACTTAGCAGTGTGCAATATGTGTTGGGTACATGGGATTTAATATTTCAGTGAGTCCAAAAGATAATGAAAGTACATCTAACAATTAAATTGGAAATAGACCTCTTTCCATTTAAGGAATACAATCGAATTAGTATGTGTAAGCCGTACATTCAGGGCACATTGTTTCGTTGTGTTGGTGTTTACGGGTATAAACACCAACACAACAAACAATGTGCCTCGTAAGCGCAGCTCACACATACTAATTCGATTGTCTTTTTTAAATCGAAAGAGGAATACATACAACAAATAAAATATTTGAAAAATTGATCAACTCAGATAACCATGGGTCATTTTTAAGAATGTTCTTAGGTTTTCACGGCCACTCAGAATCTTCAAGTTTGTGTTTACTGGGGTATTATGCCGTGTTGTTACATCAGCCCTGATGATGGACCCTGCAATGGGATCCGAAACGTCGGCCCGAAAGGTCGTAACAACACGGCATAATACCCCAGTAAACACAAACTTGAAGATGGGTCATTTTTGATCGCAATTCTTTACCAACAACTAATCCCGGACACAATTCTTCCTTAACAATTTTTCACCTCAAAAATCTTCATCGCTTATTTTGAAAATATGTATATTATTTTTAATAAATGTGACTGTGACAAAGGCATTTTTACATATTGTTTCACATTTGACCAAATCGAAAATATATTAACAAATTCCAGACTGACAACACGTGAGATGCATTTTTAAAAAAATAACCTAGTTGTATGTGTACTGTTCAATAGGCATGATGACAGATTTTGAAATAATATTCTATATTGTAGGTACAGTAGCCGGCAAATCTTGAAATTTTTCGGCGTAGCGGGGGGAAGTTTGCGCACGTACCATTCCACCAACGAGACCCAAATTTTGTTTTCTGCACATTCCCCCACTACGCCAAAAATTTTCAAGAAGTTTACCGGCAACTGTACACGACTACTATTACCGAAAACAACATTATTTCAGTAATAAACTAAGTTTTTACGCAAATAATTGCATTTTTATCTACATATTTTTAATTTCGCGCAAAAACGCCCACACCTTCATTTCATTCCGCACATTCATGTCATTTCGTCTACATGACGTCAAGCCTCTGTAAACATTGCATTGTGTCTATGGCAACGGTTCAAAGACACGGTGATGGGCACTGAGGCGTGATGTCATTCGCTCTGATCGGTGTTTCAGTTAAAATGGCGGATTGCACAATTTTATACTTTTATTTTATTGAAAATCTTATTAATCTCAATGTGTATATTAAAACTGGATCATTTCTTAGAATCCTCTCAAAAAAATTTCTTCTCTAAAATCACTTATTCTTTAATACTGTCATCATTCCTATTGTATTGTACATAATTTGCTGATATTACAATACAATTGAATAGTGTGACTTATGGGTACATCTTTAAGCCTCGGCACAGAGACAATGATTTATAAAAAAACAGCACATTGTTTGAATTATTTGTCACATGAATTTGTATAAATTTTCATCAGCTGTGAACACGTTGAGGACTCAATCATTACTCACATTATTTTCAAAAACTTGTTTGTGACAAAAAATCTTTGAACTTTGTGGATTACTACAGCATATGTATTGTTTTAATAATAATTATTATTATATTTAAAAAAGTATACATATCTCTTTATCAAAAAAAAAATATTATTATACGCGGGGAGAATTGAGATACAAATTGTGGCTAGATAGAATGTTCCTGACGCTATTTTAGCATACCCAGAAAATTAGAATAATTTTGTATATTATTATGGTATATCTCAAATGTTTACTAAAAATAAATATGTATCATTTTATATTTAAAAACAATGGGTAATTTTTACAAATGCACTTTATGGTTCTACTGCTGAAAAATATGTACATGAAATGGAAAACTGTAGGCAGATGATATTATTCTTATGTTCCTCAAACTAAGACTAGATAAATATTATTTCTATATGATAATCTTGATTAACAATCAAATCTTACGACGACAACAAAAACCGACACCATAATTTTATTCCTTTTAACATATTAATAACAAAGCTTCATACGAAACAACAGATTAAAATATGAAAAAACAGGAAAGAAAAATGAACAAATAATGTAGTTGTTCAGTAAGGTTATGAAGTTCATTTGGCACAATAAAACAATTCTATATTTA
The DNA here is from genome assembly GCA_016648135.1 of Agrypnia vestita. Taxonomy (NCBI): domain Eukaryota; kingdom Metazoa; phylum Arthropoda; class Insecta; order Trichoptera; family Phryganeidae; genus Agrypnia; species Agrypnia vestita. The sequence goes on along the minus strand of JADDOH010023204.1, from coordinate 21,679 downwards.
ATTTCTAAACCAAAATATTTCATCATTATCATCGTCAGCAGTGCCACAACCCAGTTTGAATCTTAGTTGAAGGATTTGACGCCATTTTCTCTTCCAGTTTATCATGTCCAGAGCACGACAATCCACTACCACACCATCAAGCCATTCAAGTTTAACCTACCCACTTTACTACATTCTTGTGGATCACTGAACAAAATCTTAAAGATATGAAAATTGGGGCGTAATGCTAGAAGTGTCTGTCAAAAAATGAATTGTTCAAGAGAGGATTGTTTGTTTCCCATAAACAATAGGTGTAAATAACTTTTAACATACCATCATGATCGTCTGGTTACATAAAATATATATTAACAAGCCTCCTGGAAGAAGGTATATATAAAAGAATGGTCATTTACGAGTATTACTGACACCTGCCCAACTCATTTTGACCACAATCTGGCACTTCTAGCATTAACTCGTGAGGATTCATGATCTTTTACCCTAACCAGCACAGTCTTTCAATTTTAATTGATTCAACTACACTGGCACATTAATATTTGTCATGTTCCACATTATATTTTTGTCTCCAGATACCATGTAAGTTTATGGGACTGTAAAATATACAAGGAATTTTTGTTTCAGAAGTATCTAGTACTCTTTTATGGTGTTTTGTCAGTATCCAAGTTTCCAAAGCATACATGAGCACAGGCCTTTTGGGTGTTTTATTTAATTTAAACATTATAGAGAATCCAATATTAAACCTTAAAGTTTTACATGTATTTCAGTGAAGTAGAACCAATTTTTAAAATATGTAATCACAAAATGAAAAAGTGTTAATTAATCTTAGAATTAATGTTTCAAAACACATTTTAAATTTGTTCTACTCGTAGGTGGTATGTATTAAAATATCCAACATGAATTTTTATTTTTTTGACATCATCTAATCTTACCTATATTATTTTATTAAATTTTAATACATTACTAATAAATAGTGATGGTAAAAATGTTATTTTAACTAGTTACACCTGGTCAATTATATTAGATTTATATTAGATTTGTATCTGATTGTATCGGTGATTGGTAACTGAGATATAACTGATATCAAGTATTGATCATCAATCATCAATTCGAAAATCAATCACGAATCGTCGACACGGCCAGACAAAAATCTTAAATGGTGGTTAGTGTGCCACTGGTTAAAATACCATCACTACTAATAAACAAACTCAAAAAAATTCATATAATTTTTCGATCAAGGCAGTGACATGGCATAACCTAAATAATCTAGAAAAACTGAAAAAGGACCGCTTTCTAATGAAATAATAGGTGAAACATTGCATCTAACAATTTACATATTATAAATGTAACAATATTAATACACATTTTATGTGAGATTTTTTTTATACAAAACCAACTCCCTACAGAACGTCTCTGTAGTTCTACAGAAGGTTAACAACATAAAGACCTGAAAATGAAATCATAAAAAAAACATACACTAATTCAATGTTTTCAAATTGAATAAGTTTGTTAACAAATTAACTGTAAAGTTTATCTAAATATGTTTTATTTTGACATACACAGGATATGTTCATAGTTTATTGCAATATTAAAGGTACTGATCCTTATCTCGAAAGGATTAAATCAAGACCACGTAAAACAAGGCTTAATAACAATCATATTAAACTTAATACAGCTACCGATACAACTGATAGGATAGAAATAATATTTTGTAATATTTAACAGCAAAGATTCGATTAGGATCATATATATCTAATACTTTGAAGTCTTAACTTAAACTGTGACAACTCATTTTACATGTTATTAAATTAATAATATTTTTTTATCACTGCATTTTGTATGACTTGATATTTCCCTCTACGGAAAGTTTGCAAACTTGAGAATAAATCTTTGGGAAGTAGACGATTGATAGATACACAATTTCGATGTACGCCATAATACCAACCGTGAGGATGAGATCAAAAATAGCCGGCTTCACGCTGAAAAGAAAAATTAATAATTATGAAACATGGTGGGTAGGAAAACAGGTGCCCATCATATTTATTTACAAGCCATTGTGTTTGCAAGGTGCCAGGTGAATAAGAAACTAAGGTTATCAAATGAGAGAAAAACACATTGAGTGTTGCCATAATTTCATTATCCTAAAAAGAAAACTGACAGACAATCTTATGGAATTAGTAAGCAACCGTGTAGAACATGATTTTGGAAGGGATAAAGGTGTATGTATTGCCTACTCAATGTTTTCCAAAAATCCAATGTTTTTCATAGCCAGATAATGTTTCTTTCTATTGTATTTCAATATTTACTAGTACTCTCGTAACTACACCTTTTATGTTATATTTTATGTGTACTTTAGATATTATAATATTTTAATATTCTTGTACTCAACTTCATATTTCTTGCTTTATTTTAATTATTATTTAAAAAAAAAACTAACATACTTTGTATAAACCACATTGATTGTTTTTAAATGTCTACCGGTTTCAATACAACTGTATCTTTGCCAGGAAGGACGCACAATAACTTTCATGAACTAAATTTCTAAAGAATTCAAATGTTAGGTGAGGGTGTGGGCTCATTTGCAGTGAGGAAGTGGGGTGGAATTGGACAGGGAGACATTGAAATGGAGAATATTTTATATAATGGGTTATTCGATTTTGACTTTTTGATTTCTAAATTATCTTTATGAAGGCCTCTATTATTCATGTGTAAAATTTTAATGCCGGTTTATTTTTTAAGAATGTGACATGTCTCTAATACATGGTATGAAAACTCTGAGAAATTATTAATACTAAGACATCTTAGGTGTTTTTTTATTCTAATATCATAACCACATGCCATTTTACCTATATAAAATGTTGAACAGTAGAGAGCCTGAAACCGGTAGACTGAAGTTTAAGAACAATGAACGTGGTTCATAAATGCTTTTTTTACAATGCTTTTTAATCCAACCACAAAGTATGCACCATAAATATCATAAATACTATTTTAATGTTTGTATGAGTTTGAAAATGTAAATGTTCTTCCTCTCTAAGTGCGCAGTAGGGAGGTGGCATGTCTTTATAGAATATTGATATACATATATTATCATTATAACCAAATGTGAATATGGATTTCTTGAATAAAAAAAGATTTTTTTAAGAAATTTTACAATAACTCGATTTACACATATACTGAATAAAAATATGTACTCATTGGGTAAAATAAAAGTATGTCTTACTTGTAAACATTAAGCATGGCAGAAGTAGGGGTGTAAGTGGAAAATTCCGGGTCTCTCTTGTCCGGAGTGTAGTGCGAGGTGCTGACATCAGGCAAGAACCTTCCCAGTGCATCCGACAGGGCTGTCACCACGGGGCTATTGGGCTGCGACACAAACTGGGTGGCACGCGGTTGCGACGTCAAGAACTTCATCCAGGACTCGAGCGAGGCGCTGTCAACTTTCTGAAAAAAAAGTACAAATGGAAAAATTGGGAAGAATTGAGCATTTATTTCATTTAATTCATAATTCACATCCAATCATAATTCACCAACAAGTCATAAATATTCAAGAAAAATAAAAAATGAATATACATATTATAAAATGATTTTTACTTAATTACTTAATATTAGTTAAATTAAATACAAATTTTAAATAAAAGACTATAAAAACATAAAAGAGATAAATACAAAATTACACAAAGTTGTGGTTATAAAAAAAAAGTTATTTTCATGAAGTGAGGTGTGAAGCGACAAAAATATAAAATTATTATAATTCTTCAGATTAATCACACATCTATGACAAGCTATGACTTACCAGAGATTCTGTAAAGATAGCACTGTAGTCAGAAACAGATACATTGTACAAATAACCAGCGAGCGCTTCTGCGATGATCTGTGTATTGGTCGTCAAAGTTTTCACATCGGTATTAGCATAAGTATCAAGAAGTGAACTTCGGATATTTGATTTATGGCTCTGCAATTAAAATAATGAAATACAAATAAAAAAACAAAATATAATAATTTTATTGGCAATTTTTTTTAAATACTATGTCCTCGCTTTTAAATTAAAACATCTTAATCACAAAATAATATAAGTTGTAAGTCTAAAACTATCTGCTTTTTGGGTGAGTAAAGAATTTGTTCATTAATTTTTGATGGATAGTGATCAGTGGCATGCAGTAGGTATAAACATAGGTTATGATGTGACCGAGTATATATATAAAAAAAATTTAAGGCGGTACATTTACTGCAAATGCATATTTCGGCATTTTTTATGAAAATGTGGGTTTTTATTATTCATTTATATTAGAATTTATATGATGGATTGCATTTTTTTTTGGCAATAACTTAGATAGAAGCTTTGTTCTTATATAAAAGCAATAAACTGAACATTATTTACAATAATTAAGAAAATATAGGCATTAATCCACAGGCCGCGGCAAAAAGAACGTTTTTAATGTTCTATGGCGAAGAGACGTGTGTTAAATATTTGTATGTAAGCATAATATGTTTTTTTATATGTAAAAAGTTTACTTAATTATCTAGAATCCGTACGTAGGAAATTAGGAAATATTTTATATTTATAATGTTATAATGTTTCAAACATGCAGTAATTTTGATGATTTTCAAATCTTGTTTAATCATATAAAAATATGATTTCAAACGATATATTGTATCTATATTCGCACTTTAGGTCTTCATTCACTATTGAAAAGCTACATTTTTTATTAAAAACATGTTAATTATAATTTAAAAATAAAAATTCTAAAGTATGAAAAACGACATCCTATACGTCAAAACGCCGTTCATATGCCGTCTGGCCGCGGCAGAGGTCGGACATGTTTATGTGGCCGAATATTCCTCGTCATTTATTTCACTAATAATCATACTTCTACGCCAAATTTGACATTTATATGAATTATTATTAAAAAATACGTTCAAAAGCAGTAGATATCACTGATGATATTATATGAATTATTATTATATAATACGCTCAAAAGCAATTGATATCTCCCATAAATTAAGGTTTTATGTGGATTTTCGAACGGTTTCATCCTTTTTACTTTGAACATGCATCACATGTCAGTTTCACTATTAGCCCAATTTCAACAACAAAGTCCAGAATCTCATTTAGATAAGTCAAAATACGCACTGTACGTGCCGTGGGCATGCGCGTTGGCGTAATTTTTTTTCGTTTATATTACGGTATACATTAAGATTTGAAAAGTGTTTCAGAATTATTAATATGTTTTTTAAATTCTATACAGTAATTAATAATTGGATGTAAATAAAATACAGGAATTTGTCAAAAGTTTAAATAATACATTTTGATACACGCAGTACGCACGTGGGGCTAGGTAATTGTTTTATATTGACATATTACAATATGCATTGATTTAAAAAGGAGTTCAGAATTATTAATATGATTCTTAAATTATTTACGGAAAATAATAAGTCGACTCAAATAATATAAGATCATTTGTCAAAAGTTAAATAAGTAAATATTTTGACAGATATAGTACTTCTGTGAGGATGCCTGACGCCGACGAAAGCCGAAGAAAGAAGAATATATGACCATCTCTTTCTATCAAAACCTTACTGTTTTAGCAACGTAACCATAAATATGTGACGAAAGTGCAAGTTTTATTCGATTTACGCTCAGATGACATCTCAGGCATGGCTTGAAAGTACATGATCTATCCACGTAATTTGACAGATTCGCATGTTTACGAAACGGCTGTCCAGCCTTAAGTACATATGTATTTTGTAATTTTTTTTTTATGTATGTAATAAACCATTCCGAGTAGCTTTAATCCATAAAAATAACTGCAAGATAAATAACTGCACTATAAATAACTGCACCATAAATAATGATTTTCTAAATAAATAAATATTTTATATATAATTTGGCAAAAATTTTCAGTTCGTACATTAGACCTTTCGAAGAAACATACTACATATTCTACGAAAAATTTACTTGACTACTACAAAAAACTCACAAACATAAAGATGGGCGAATATATAATTATAAAGTTTCAGTAGTAAAATACACAGTTCGGGATGAGTTTTTTCTCGATTTGACTGGATCTAAGAAACAAATTTGATATGCTCAAACAAGTGAGATAGAATAAACATTGACATGAAGTTGTATACAGAAACGTCGGAAATATAATATCTAGCCATAGCCACGAATTACAACTAGAATTTTAAATTAACTTTTTCTTAAGACAAGGATTATTTAATTAATATTTGTTTCCCTTAACTGATGCACAGCTTTTTTGCTTCCATGCGCTGCACGCCACTGATAGTGATGTGCTAGTATATATTCTGAAAGCTGACTTGTAGTACTTATTATTATTAAATATTATTATTAAAACTTATTATTAAATATTGTTAAATTATTATTAAATACAGTAAAAGCTCGTTAATACAAACAACTATAATTCGAAATTCGGTTTAATTCGAAAAATTTAATGACATTTTATCCCCCTCAAATGAATTTTCATACAAAATGCTTCCTATAATTCGAAAAAATGGCTAATTCCATATACGAAAAAATTTTCAGACAAAATTATGAAATTTGACACAAAAGTCATTTGTGTAAATGTTAACGTTTTCTCACCATCTGCTAGTGTTTTTATACCTGCGCTGACGGAAATGACCGCTCACAGGCCTTTGTTTTTTAACACCGCGGCATAATGTCGCACCACAGTGTTGTAACAAAGGCTTTTGAATCGTAGTGCGCGCACTTAGCGGCAAAATAACGCGGCGGCGAAAAATCGGTGAAATGTTACAACTCTCTTGCGGCGCGGCGGTCAGCGCCAAAAAAACGCATATTTTTAAAGTCATGACCGCGCGCGCTACGCGCTGCTTCGCTGTACCATATATTTTATGTGAAAGAACAATGGGCTACAAGCAATAATTCTGCTGATCTAGATGAAGATTTTGATATTGAAATGCTAATTACGAAAGTTGAAAGAAGACCACCATTGTATGATATCACTTCAAAAGAATATAGTGATAGAAACATTAAACATTTCTGAATGGAGTATTTTTATATGTGATAGAAGGTCCAACTAGTTTTAAAAGTTCATAAAAACATTCTTTATTCATTCGATAATATTGGAAGAATTTTTCGTTAAGTTCACCAAACATTTTAAAGAACTGCCCGTAAATGATTAGCGGCATTATGCCGTAGTGCGCGTGCCTGCTGTTTTCGCCGCGCGTCAAAATGTCGCAGGTTTTTACGCCGCGCGGCGAATAAACGCTAGTGCGCGCGCACCCTTATGACTGCTGTTTTATGATATCCCGCCAAAAGACGAGATTACTTGAAGTTTTGTCGCCAGTTTTGGAGTTTTAAATTGTTACATCTTTGTGTTTTATTAAGATTGAAAATATATCGCGTGAAAACATTATGTCATTGACTTTTTTTTGTGCTTTTATCTGTGATTTCCGTGAAAACTTTCGATATTTTAGTCTCTTCATTTACGATTTTAATATATTTTTTGTTATTTGATAAGTGTGAAGAATATTAGACATTTTATTACGTTCACGTGTTAGATTTTAGTTATTTTCGCATTTTATTTTGACTAGTGTTTCGTTTCAAATTAAAATGGCGTCAGTTCGCAGCGCGTACAAAACTTTAACTATTTCTATGAAAATGGATTTGATTAAAGACGTGGACAGAAAAATTGAGAAATAAGGGCAAGATTGCATAAAATATGGTATCGCCAATTCGACTGTTTCAACAATTCGAAAGATAATTGATAATTCGCCAAAATTGAAAAGCGCAGTGAAGTGATGTACAATATTTGCTGTTTTCATTTTTTCTCTTTTAAAATTGAATTGATGTCTCAAGATCACATATCAAAGTAAATTATTTTAATTTTATTGAAACAACTGACAAAAATGAATGCAATACTGGCCAAATAAATGTGTTTAAAAATACATGTTAAAAAATGCATTTGTTTGTACACTTGGAAATGTTTAGAAAGTGTGTTGATGGTTTAAAAACTTCCTACTAATTCTACTTCCGTAATTCGAAATTCGAATTTTTTTGTTGAATTTCGGTCCCCTGAATTTCGTATTAAAGAGCTTTTACTGTATTATTAGTATTATTAAAACTGTGAGAAGTATGAACATTTGCCTAAATGTTCCGCAAGCAGTATTGGCGTACCAGTACATCTTTTGGCATTGGTTTGTTTATGAATGCTATGCCCACAATTCCGAATAGAAGTGATATATTTCTGAATAAAAGTATAGTAAAAACATCTCTACACTTCTGGATAAATTTAATTTAGAAGAATTATTTGAAAAACACTTTTATCAAAAAGTGCAACTCCTCAAAAATTCAATAAGAATTCCAATCAACAGAGAGTAAAAATGTGTACGTAGAAATGAAAATAATAACGATTAAGTCTTCAAGGGGTGTCTCGCCTTAGATAAATTGAAAAAATAACTCGCCACTGGTTTCTTTTTCAAATGAAAGAACCTTGAAACTTACGAAAGAGAAAATTTAATAGTAATTTTCATTTTTATAAAATATCAAACCTTCAATGAGCTAAGAGTAAATGCTGGCAGTCTCCGGATGCTGAACCTCTCGTGTTCCCAGGCCAAGTTTTCATCTGCCAGGTTGATTTTCTTATGCATCCCATCAATGGTGACAGAGCCCTGAATCACAGCCGCCTGCTTCAGTTGCTTGTAGAACAGATTAATGGGGCCGCCTTCCTTAGGAGGCTTGGATACGTGCATCATGAGAGAGTTGCTGGAAGCCAGAGAATCTAGGCATAATACGAATGCCGCATCCTGAAAAGTCAATTACATGTAATGAACTTGATTTAAATAAAATTTCTGTGATGAAGGATGTCCAAATAGTATAAAATGTTCTTAAACAAACAAAACTTGCTGGTTTAAGCTTATCATATTCGGCTGAACATAAACTTTATTAATCCTGAATGTGAATGCATAACACAGTTGTGGATATCATTGATGACCTCATCATATGAACTTTTGTAAATACAGTGGAACCTCAACTTACCAGCATAATCCATACCGGAACATTGGAGACTATAATGTGAGGGTGACAATTTGACAGTCTATGCATAAATTTTCAAGTTTATACATCCTACGCGTAGATTGCGACTTAACAAAAGTCGTGTTCGAAAAAAGTTTTGATTAAATTACCTGAATTAAAGAACCATCAAGGGAATCTACTTGATCTTCAATCCACTTCTTGGTTGCATAATAATTCATCCGTGCCGCACCTGTCAGTAGGAAGACCAGGTTGATAGGACCGCGAGTGCTGGCCGAGGAATACAGTTGGGAAAATATCCTGGCCAGTTCCAGAAGTACCGCAACACCAGAGCCATTGGAGTCTGCACCGAGAGCTAATTCCTATTGTGAAAAGAATATTACGGATTCATTATAATGGCTTCATAGTCAAACTGGGACATTGTCTTTTCTATCTTTATGTTGCTCAAGACATTTATTATATACATATCTGACAATGACCTTTTTGTTCATTTGTATTTATCACATTCTATCAAAATATTACCTAATTCATAAAATGTATTAAGAAACTTAAAAAATATATTTATTACAAGCTAAAATAAATAGATATTCTAAATATCAAAGCTAAGTATGTAAAGAAAATATATAATTACTGGTGCAGCAGCTGCCGAATCATAGTGAGCGACTATTGCGATGGTAGGGACTTTATTACTATCTTTGGTGGCTTTCCCCGCCCGCTCTTGTCCCATCAGCTGGCCGTGCAGGGTAACCACTTTGGAATCCTGCTTTTGGTTAGAGGCACTCGATATGACTAAAAAAATATTCCATTAGAAAGAGATTTCGCAGAAATGTAGAAACAGAAAAATTTAAGAGAAGTACAACACTTCACATCTGAGGATCATTGAATTCAATGAGAATCATCTCCTTCATTGTAGCAACTCAGACCAGATCCATTCAGGGATTAAACATTAATTCAAATACTTTTTTTGTTTTCGTACGTCATCAGACATTTATTTTCTACAGGTGAGATTGTGTAAGAATAATTGTACCTATCTGGTAGCCATTGGCAGATGCCAAATTAAACATTGCATCTGCAGCACTTCCTGACTTGTCATCTTTGGTGAAACTTGCAGCAAGATCGTCCACGATTCCATTCATTTCGGAAGACCACGGCGCAAAATAAACGGGAACAGAAATTTCTTGAGCAGCCATGGCATTCTCAAGCAGAAGCATGTGCTAAAAGAAAATTAAATAAGTAAATCATAATCACTTTCAAAATTAAATAAGTAAATCATAATCACTTTCAAAACTAAACAAAATTGAAGAAATACAAATTAAATTTAAATTAAATCTATTTTGGGGAGTTTATGATGTCTGAATATAATAATCTGTCCTAATACAAATGTTTTTAAACTTCTAATCACAAAAATAATTTCAACATTTCTGTTTTCACATTGTACAAGTAGCCCCTGCTTAACACAGGTTCAATTAACGTCTTCAGATTGCTTATAACCAGGGTTCGAAAAAATCCGATTTTTATATTAAAAATCAAAAAATCGGATTTTTTGATATATATCCGATATATATCAAAAATTGGATATATATCCAAACTTTTTTTCTCCTATTTTGCACATGTCGATTGATACAAACTCGAAATAATTAGGAAATTTAGTTTTTTATTTTGTACATGAATTATTATTTACTAATTAAATAAATTGCATACTGAAAAAAGCTAAAATACGCAATTGTTAATTATAAGTAATAAAAGTTGCTCTTTCTAATGTAGTGTTATAAGTGATTGTTTCTTTGGGTGAAATAAAAAATCAGATTATATGAAACAAATTAAACTAAAAAACAACCATAGCACTTTTTAAAATTCAACTAGCGCCATCTAGTAACGACCGTAGAAAGTTATTTTGGATATATATCAAAAATAAAAATCAAGCCATAAATATCATGATATATATCCGCGGATTCACATCCTCGAACCCTGCTTATAATGTAGATCCGTGCGCCACTAAAATACAATATTGGGGGCTTCTCCTGACTCCTGACCATATTGATAGTGTATTACAAAGTCAGTAATTCCCCCATGAAATGAGACACATATGGTTATGCTAGAATAAATTTACGTAGTCAACATAACAATTCGCCGCTTTCTAGCTCTTATCTCGTTTCGTACCTAAGTTATGTATTCAGGACGAGTGCCATCGTCTATATATGGCGTATATATACATGTATATATGGCATATATATACATGTATATATGTATACGCCATATATAGACGACGCTGGCCTGGAACAGGTTTGAAAATTACGTAATATAATTATTGAGTGAGTATCACAATGCCAATAAGGCTAAAACTTTAGTTTGGAAATGAAATGAAAAAAATGAAAGAGTGGGATCCAGTGGCAAAGGCTGTAGGCCGAGACAACAATTTGGCAAAATCAACTCTAGGCACAATCATGAAAAAAAAATAAAGAAATAGACGTGAAAAACTAAATAAATAGAAATCAAGAGAAATGCATTAGTCATTTGTCTTCCACAAGTGCAAGTGTTGAAATACTTACATATTTTAGTGGTTTATAACAAAGATAGGTATGCAACGATACAACTAAAGTAATAAACAAAACCTTGAATAAAGCTGAAATTTATGTCGGTCAAAGAACTAAATAATCTTATTAAATTTCCCTTAACACTTCGGTGCTCTACAAAACCTCGCAGTATTTCATTTCAGATTACATACATTTGTATGGCATCATTCCGAGTTTATAAAATCTTTTATACCTTTGCAGTTTTTCCATATTACACACAATAAGAGCTTTATTATTTTAAAAAATAAGTTAATTATTTTTTTTAAATTAGAAATATAATTTAAAAATTTAACGTTGTACTCTGAATAGGAATTGATATAACTACTAAAAAAAACAATAACTAAGTCGAAGCTTTTAACTTTCAAAAAATTAAGTAACAAATTCACGAGATTTTACACTAAAAAATAATAGGAGTTGATCCGATTTAGAACAGAACATTTCAACTTCTCACTCAAAGTAGATCAATTTTTACAGGACAAAGAAAGTGATTTTACCAAATTGTAATAATTGTTTGCTTCTGCTTCTGTAAATGCTTCTGAGACCGAGTCAACCATTTTGCGCTACAAAAACTTATACAGGGCGTCTCAAAGCTAGTAAAAAAAACTTTACAGGTGGATTCCTGCCTCGATAATGAGTTGAAAATGTTCAAACAACCATGACCATAGTTAGTAAAATCAATAATTAGGGAGATATGCAATATCAAATAGTTAGAGACATTTTTTTTCAATATTTCTGATTTATTTTTTGCAATAAGTTTGAACTCTCATTGTCTTATATTGATTATGAAAAATTCAACTCAAACTCTTTAATACAAGTAAAATAGAATTTGTTGTCAAGGTTTACTAGCTTGTATAGCAAAAATTGTTCAGAGGATTTGGACTGTGTTGTGTTGGAAAGTGAAGATGCACTGTACAGCGATCTCATAAACCAAATAAAGTATGAAAAAGCTATTTTAAATTACCTACTAATATTCTGACTTAAAAGAAACTACAAAATTAAACAGAGTATGAAAGGCAATAAATGTTGATCCATAAAAAAATAGTAAGGCTAGGTGTATACACTCGATTATAACCGCGAATAAACCATTGAATCGAAATCAATGATTTCTATTTCCTCCATAACTGCTCGACTAAACTGTATAGTTGTTAGAAGTTGTTATAATCAATCAGTTGGCAATGAGATCTCCCATGGATGGGATGTGTTGTTGAATGGAAACAAGAGTGAGAACTCCTACAACAGCTCTGGGAAAGGGTGGACGCCTTTCGGAGCTCTTTTGAATAATAAAAAAAATGCATACATCATTTCGGGCAGCTATTCTAATGCAACAATTTTAAAATAAATTCTTGTTAATATTATGTATGTTACATAATATATTATATGTAAATAAATAAATATTGTTACCTCTCTCTCCAATTCTGAAAGACTATTCAAATCACTGGGCAGAAGCAACAGAAGAGCTCCGGCTTTCGACCGAATATCCAAGAATTGATCTACAGATAAATCTTGTAGCCTGGCCACAACGCAGTGACGGGATGTGCTCCATCCAGCCAGAGACCGGGCTTCCAGATTCACGGCCGCGCTCCTGCAACCTAAACCATTAAACATTCACATAAAATCATCAAATTCCAAATACATATAATGTTAGTAATGTAAATAGAAATTCAATTACCATGCATAACACCGTGCAAGTCATATTGCTGCATCCGATATACGGGAAATTCATGAGAAGCAGCGACGGGGTTTACTGGAGAAATTATTATAAAAATAGGAAGTGCTACTAGCAGGTAATAAGGTAAATAGCCGCGGAAGAATTCCGCAAAGCTATCTGCTTCTTCTAACCACATTTTAAGTTATAATATTACTTGAATTATAAGAACTAAAGATTTCATGAAACACGAGTGATCGACATGGAAATGGCACGTAATGTCAATCCATAGAAAAGAAATGTCACGATGGCCTGTCACTATATTTCTATGGCCGGGTTTGGTGGTCTCCTTCTTCTTCTTCTTCCTCCTTCCTGACGTTTCACCCCTATGGGGTGTTCTTGCTACAAAACAAGTGTGTTTCTTTCAGTTGGAAATGGGTGTGATGGTGATATACCGGAGTCGGGGGGGTAATAAAGTCTGAGGGGTCAGAGGTAAAATTAAATCACGGTGTGGTAAACCGGCCGGGAGATCTCAGATCTACGTATGCCGGCGGTTACGCCCTCCCCTAGGTACAATCAAAACGTCAGGTGACTGACTAGGACACTGATATCTCGAGGCGGGTGAAGGGATATAAAAATAATAAAATCGAAACAATTTTACAAGTCTCTATATTGGGCACTGTAGCAGATTAATTTACATGAAACATTAATCTTAACTTACATACGACAGCAAAGTGGTTACCAATTTAAAAATTACATGAACCCTAATTTAGAGGGAGAGGACAAAATTATAAACAAAGAAAGAAAAAAGACAAAACACACAAAAAATCTGATCTTACTGCTAGAATGAATGGTGACGAGATTAAATTAACACTTCGGTAGAACCAGGTGGGCGGAGAAAAAGTCTTTAGATCGGGGTAACCTGTTTCGGAGAGTTCGGCAGGTGTCTTCTTCGTGCTGCTTCGTGGTGGGCGGCGGCTTCTGGTGTCGGCGTCGTCCTCTGACTGTGCAGGCTACGTCGGCGGCTTCTGACGTCGGCGTCGTGGCGGTCGGCAGCGGGGCGTCGCTTCTTTTGTCACTGGGCGTCGCGGCGGCACTGATACTTAGGCGTTTGCGGCGGTGCGTCACAGCACTCGGTAGCGGATGGCGTTCGCCGTTCGCGCTTTCGCTCCTCCAGGAGTTGCTAGAGTGATCGGCGATGCTGTTTTTACGGGCACCGCTAGAATCTCTAGCTTCTCCACACTCAACTCAACTCGACTCAACTCCTAACTCAACTGCCTTCTTGGCGGCCGGCTTCGCCTTATATTCTCTCCCCGGCGACCCAGGGTGTGGTCGCGGGGAGTCGAGGGGAAGCCTCCAGTTGGTCTTCCGCCGATTGGCTCCTTTGATGTCTGCCCCCGTCGTCCATTCGTCTCTCCAGGTCCCGATTGACGCTATTGGTTACTGAACCCAATGTTGCCTCCGTTCCGCCCCCTATTGTTCTCCCAGTTTGCGGCTAATCTCGATGCTTTTCTGGTATGTAGGCCTAAACACTTTGTTATTTCACGAACGCTTTGTTCACTGTTCATATCCCTATCCCGTCACCAAAAACACATTGCAAAATGAATTAAACTTAAGGAAAATATTACAGTACAAATTGGCAAAGGCGGAAAATTGAAAACACAAATCCGCATCAACACTTATCACCCAAAAATAAAACTGCTTACATATACATACTTAATTAAATCGACACGCCAGATAGACATATTTTTATCGACCAGTTATTTCTACCATTATTGACTAATTACATGGGATTGAACGTAAGGTTTCATTAGATCATAGTAAAATTCCTTAAGTAGGCATTACAACATTAATCTTATTATTAAGTCGTCGGTTTGATTCTTACAGTAGGCCTCTCAATATTTAACATTATTTATACATTACATCGTTACAGGTCAATCCTTATCATTAACATTGATTTAACGCTATTTATACATTACATCATTACCGGTCAATCCTTATCATTTACATTTAAAATTTACCACTCCGCATATCCTCTTCCTTTCTTTTTCTTTTTAATTTTTTTCTTTAACAATGACAACATGTACTTGATACTTAGTTTTATTTTTAATTTTAGCTTAAATAAAACAAGCTATCGTACTTCTTAGTTGGACCAAACATATTTGTCAATATGTGACATAGAGATACAAAACAAAGGGCTAAAATTATACAGACATCGTGGCATTTCTTAGTGAATCAATTAACATAAAAACTTATTTACATTGGATACATGCTTCAAGCGGGTCCCCTAATGTTAATGTTCTGTATACATCTTTGTAATTTCTTTTGGGATTACAAAGTACATGAATTTGCATCAACGCCACTTTCCCGAAAGGAATGCTTACATATACTAACATAATCAAATTCGATAAACACTTTTTTTTTTCAAGAAATTATGTTAAACCTTATTACTAGAAGAAAAATTAAGAAAACTTGGCGTAAATTAATTAATGTAACATTATTTACACCTAAATAATGAAAACTCTTACTTCAATATGTAAGCTGGATTGAATGCAAAACATTTTTTTTAGGACTTTCATTATACTAATCATTATCTTATCAAATCAGCTTTCTTCCACCCCTGGTATAAGAATATAAGAAAAGAATAAAAATAGAGAACACTAAAAAATTATATAAGCCACATTCCACCAGGCAGACAATTGAAAATTTTCCAAACAAGAATTATTTTGAGCTTTATTATCACTAGATTAAAACAACTATTTTAAAAATAGACCGACAAATTATATTGCTTAAACGAGTAATCAAAACAATAATTGCATGTTTACAGATAGTTTATATACCTACAACCTACAAATTTGTATGAAAAAAAAATACAATATTGGGGGCTTGAATAACTAATGACAAATTAACATTATTCTTAAAAATAATTAAAACTCACAAATTAACATTATTCAACTAGGTGTATGTAATATATGAAAACGTAAGACATGAAAGCCTCGATCTAAAGTAATATTAATGTTTATTCCAACACGGCATTTACCTATTTGCAATTAATTAAACTATTTTGTTTCAACCCCGTGTGCTAAAATTCATTCTGCAGACAGATTTCAAAAGACTAAAAAGTCGGAATCTTATATCTCTTCAACCGTGTTACATTTTTTTTTTTTCGAGATAATATTCTATTACGTTATATATTATATATTACATCAATATCAAACATCGTCGGCAATAATACAATCAAATTTTTTCCTTTTGTTACGATCAATACATTTTCTATTATTTGCTACAAGTTAGATTAATTCGGGATGATCTCGTTATTATTTCAAATTGCAATGTCCCGTTCATTTCGATACTTAACAATAGAATACAGGATAAATGAGGAAACTACATATAAAACGAGTAACATCCACCTGCAGAGGTGGCCTGGGTCATCTAAACAATCATTACCTTACTTAAATTAAACATATCAGTTGCTCATTGATTAGGTACATATTACATTGATATTATGATTCACCACTTTGCCTCAATTTCTAATTCGGCCTCTACCTTCTTAATTGATTGACCCCTGTTATCTTTATTGATAATGACCGCCTGGTCGTGCGTTGCGGGATCTTCGCGCCCTTATATTAATAATATGATTTTTTATACGATCCTACATCCCGCGGATAGCGTCGCCATGTGGCGGATCGGTATGTCAGCGCTTTCTAAAACATCTCTATTGTCTGTCGAGGACAATAGCAAGCTTACTGCGACGACCTTCGGAATTATTATCTTGTTTTTCTAAAAAATGTCTTTCCCAAAACAATGGCGACTTCTCTAACAAACGCAGCTTTCTAAACCGTTGTCCCATGTGTTCGCATTTGGCCAAGATGTTCTTTCTATTGTTTAATCGGGGTTAGAGATATACGTCCCGCTGCAAGAAAAGATTTACCGTTTTCACCCTTCCAAGATGTTACTTAAGAACAAAAGGTTGCGAACGTATTGCCCATCCTAACAAAAGGCCGTGCACTATTAATGTCTTCGGCGATACCCAACGCCCTCGGCAACCCTAACTTTCTAATTCATTGTTCCATATGTTTTATGGCGGGCTATCCTAAGAGCGATCGTCCGTCGCAATGTTATTTTTTTTGAACAATAGGTCACATATTTCGTCCTCGAACAAAAGATCGAACATGACCGGCTGTGACCACATGGCGCGTGATCTTCGAAACATGGGCGCTTTGATTTCGGTATTGCCCTAGGACAAAATTAATAACCTGGTTCGCGTCATATTCCGGTACATTGATATACCGGAGTCGGGGGGGTGAGGTCTGAGGTGTGAGAGGATGATATTAAATCACGGTGTGGTAAACCGGCCGGGAGATCTCAGATCTACGTATGCCGGCGGTTACGCCCTCCCCTAGGTACAATCAAAACGTCAGGTGACTGACTAGGACACTGATATCTCGAGGCGGGTGAAGGGATATAAAAAATAATAAAATCAAAACAATTTTACAAGTTTCTATATTGGGCACTGTAGCAAATTAATTTACATGAAACATTAATCTCAACTTACATACGACGCAGCAAAGTGGTTACTAATTTAAAAATTACATGAACCCTGATTTAGAGGGAGAGGACAAAATTATAAACAAAGAAAGAAAAAAGACAAAACACATAAAAAATCTGATCTTACTGCTAAAATGGATGGTGACGAGATTAAATTAACACTTCGGTAGAAACAGGTGGGCGGAGAAAAAGTCTTTAGAACGGGGTAACCTGTTTCGGAGAGTTCGGCAGGTGTCTTCTTCGTGCTGCTTCGTGGTGGGCGGCGGCTTCTGGCGTCGGCGTCGTCCTCTGACTGTGCAGGCTACGTCGGCGGCTTCTGACGTCGGCGTCGTGGCGGTCGTCGGCAGAGCGTCGCTTCTTTTGTCACTGGGCGTCGCGGCGGTACACTGTGCGTCGCGGTTTCTGATACGTCGTTTCTGGCGTCGCGATGCCGATTCGGTGGTCGCTACCGTTCGGACTTACTTTCTTCGAGAGTTACCAGGGTATTCGGCCGGACCGATTTTACGGGTCAGGCTAGAGTTCCTGGTCTCTCCACCTTCAGCTTCTAACTTCAACTCCTAACTCCAACTTCAACTCAACTCCTCAACTCGACTCAACTCAACTGCCTTCTTGGCGGCCGGCTTCGCCTTATATTCTCTCCCCGGCGACCCAGGGTGTGGTCGCGGGGACTCGAGGGGAAGCCTCCAGTTGGTCTTCTGCCGATTGGCTCCTTTGATGTCCGCCTCCATCGTTCATTCGTCTCTCCAGGTCCCGATTGACGCTATTGGTTACTGAACCCAATGTTGCCTCCGTTCCGCCCCCTATTGTTCTCCCAGTTTGCGGCTAATCTCGATGCTTTTCTGGTATGTAGGCCTAAACACTTTGTTATTTCACGAACGCTTTGTTCACTGTTCATATCCCTATCCCGTCACCAAAAACACATTGCAAAATGAATTAAACCTAAGGAAAATATTACAGTACAAATTGGCAAAGGCGAAAAATTGAAAACACAAGTTCGCATCAACACTTATTACCCAAAATTAAAACTGCTTACATATACATACTTAATTAAATCGACACGCCAGATAGACATATTTTTATCGACCAGTTATTTCTACCATTATTGACTAATTACATGGGATTGACGCAGGGTTTCATTAGATCACAGTAAAATTCCTTGAGTATGCATTACAACATTAATCTTATTATTAAGTCGTCGGTTTGATTCTTACAGTAGGCCTCTCAATATTTAACGTTATTTATACATTACATCATTACAGGTCAATCCTTATCATTAACATTGATTTAACGCTATTTATACATTACATCATTACAGGTCAATCCTTATCATTAACATTGATTTAACGCTATTTATACATTACATCATTACAGGTCAATCCTTATCATTAACATTGATTTAACGCTATTTATATATTACATCATTACAGGTCAATCCTTATCATCTACATTGATTATCTTCGATGCCTCCACAAAATCATTATTATTTTTCTATTTTTTTTTTTTGATAAATCGGACGGTATTTAAAATTTACCACTCCGCAT
This sequence comes from Agrypnia vestita, assembly GCA_016648135.1. NCBI lineage: Eukaryota > Metazoa > Arthropoda > Insecta > Trichoptera > Phryganeidae > Agrypnia > Agrypnia vestita. Next base: position 2,368 of record JADDOH010023204.1, on the reverse strand, counting down.
ATTCTCTTCCTTTCGTTTTCTTTTTAATCTTTTTTCTTTAACAATGACAAAATGTACTTGATACTCAGTTTTATTTTTTAATTCTAGCTTAAACAAAACAAGCTATCGTGCTTCTTAGTTGGACCAAACATAATTGTCAATATGTGACATAGAGATACAAAACAAAGGGGCTAAAATTATACAGACATCGTGGCATTTCTTAGTGAATCAATTAACATAAAAACTTATTTACATGGGATACATGCTTCAAGCGGGTCCCCTAATGTTAATGTTCTGTATACATCTTTGTGATTTCTTTTGGGATTACAAAGTACATGAATTTGCATCAACGCCACTTTCCCGAAAGGAATGCTTACATATACTAACATAATCAAATTCGATAGACACTTTTTTTTTCAAGAAATTATGTTAAACCTTATTACTAGAAGAACAATTAAGAAAACTCGGCGTAAATTAATTAATGTAACATTATTTACACCTAAATAATGAAAATTCTTACTTCAATATGTAGGCTGGATTGAATGCAAAACGTTTCTTTAGGACTTTCATTATACTAATCGTTATCTTATCAAATCAGCTTTCTTCCACCCCTGGTATAAGAATATAGGAAAAGAATAAAAATAGAGAACACTAAAAAATTATATAAGCCACATTCCACCCGGCAGACAATTGAAAATTTTCCAAACAAGAATTATTTTGAGCTTTATTATTACTAGATTAAAACAACTATTTTAAAATAGACCGACAAATTATATTGCTTAAACGAGTAATCAAAACAACAATTGCATGTTTACAGATAGGTTATATACCTACAACCTACAATTTGTATAAAAAAAAAACACAATATTGGGAGCTTGAATAACTAATGACAAATTAACATTATTCTTAAAAATAATTAAAACTCACAAATTAACATTATTCAACTAGGTGTATGTAATATATGAAAACATAAGACATGAAAGCCTCGATCTAAAGTAATATTAATGTTTATTCCAACACGGCATTTACTTATTTGCAATTAATTAAACTATTTTGTTTCAACCCCGTGTGCTAAAATTCATTCTGCAGACAGATTTCAAAAAACTAAAAAGTCGGAATCTTATATCTCTTCAACCGTGTTACATTTTTTTTTTTTCGAGATAATATTCTATTACGTTATATATTATATATTACATCAATATCAAACATCGTCGGCAATAATACAATCAAATTTTTTCCTTTTGTTACGATCAATACATTTTCTATTATTTGCTAAAAGTTAGATTAATTCGGGATGATCTCGTTATTATTTCAAATTGCAATGTCCCGTTCATTTCGATACTTAACAATAGAATACAGAATAAATGAGGAAACTACATATAAAACGAGTAACATCCACCTGCAGAGGTGGCCTGGGTTACCTAAACAATCATTACCTTACTTAATTTAAACATATCAGTTGCTCATTAATTAGGTACATATTACATTGATATTATGATTCACCACTTTGCCTCAATTTCTAATTCGGCCTCCACCTTCTTAATTGATTGACCCCTGTTATGTTTATTGATAATGACCGCCTGGTCGTGCGTCGCGGGATCTTCGCGCCCTTATATTAACAATATGATTTATACGATCCTACATCTCGCGGATAGCGTCGCCATGTGGGAGATCGGTATGTCAGCGCTTTCTAAAACATCTCTATTGTCTGTCGAGGACAATAGTAAGTTTACTGCGACGACTTTCGGAATTATTATCTTGTTTTCCTAAAAAAATGTCTTTCCCAAAACAATGGCGACTTCTCTAACAAACGCAGCTTTCTAAACCGTTGTCCCATGTGTTCGCATTTGGCCAAGATGTTCTTTCTATTGTTTAATCGGGGTTAGAGATATACGTCCCGCTGCAAGAAAAGGTTTACCGTTTTTACCCTTCCAAGATGTTACTTAAGAACAAAAGGTTGCGAACGTGTTGTCCATCCTAACAAAAGGCCGTGCGCTCTTAATGTCTTCGGCAACCCTAACTTTCTAATTCATTGTTTCATATGTTTTATGGCGGGCTATCCTAAGAGCGATCGTCCGTCGCAATGTTATTTTTTTTTGAACAATAGGTCACATATTTCGTCCTCGAACAAAAGATCGAACATGCCGGGGCTGTGACCACATGGCGCGTGATCTTCGAAACATGGGCGCTTTGATTTCGGTATTGCCCTAGGACAAAATTAATAACCTGGTTCGCGTCATATTCCGGTACATCAACACGCACCCCCCCGAGTTGACGCGAACCGGTTATTATTAGGCCACCTGATGTGCGTGTGGTGGTCGCTAGCACTCCCTCTTCAGCATTAGCCCAGCGACCTAATCTATCGTTCCGCGCGAAGAGCCAAGGCGAC
>JADDOH010023203.1:0-139095 GCA_016648135.1 Agrypnia vestita | reverse complement strand
AAAACATTTTTAGCAACAAAATTAATCCGATAACGACCTCCCAGTGATGTCAAAAATAAACTTTAAAAAACATACATACAAAAATTACAATAAATAACTTCGGTTATTTTTAATAAAAAATGCGTCGAGCGCGCTAGGCATACCCAAAGGGTTTTATTTATTCTTGCCCATCTGCGCGCTCGCGCTCACAATTCATGTGATAAAAAATGCAATAATTAATTCTAAAAAATCAAAATACAAAAAAATCACTTTTTTCTTTAATAAAATGTTCATCAGTGCCAACATATGGAGATTGATAAAAAAGGCCCGATTAAGGGCCACCGGTTTTTTCTTGTACGACACATCAGCCATAAGAAATTAAATTTCCAAAGATATTTATGTATTATTGACAATGACCCGTATGTCTGAAAAGAAAAATGTTCGAAACATGTATCCTACTGATGTTGACATATGGCCTAGAAACAGTAACACTAACAGAAAAAAGCATACACATATTAAAATGTATACAGCGGGCCATGAAAAGGCGATGCTCGGCGTGAGTCTTCGAGATAAGAAATAAGACCCCGAACAAAATATATTATAGACCGTATTTCGAAACTGAAATGGCAGTGGGCTGGACATATGGCTCGACAGGAGGATACTATATGGGCACCCAAAATCCTACAGTGGAGGCCCTGGATGAAAATTAGAAGAATCGGAAGACCTCCCAAAAGGTGGTCTGACGACATTGTCCAGCACGCAGGAAGAACCTGGATGCGAAGGGGAAGAAACAGAGATAAGTGGAAGAAAATGGAAGAGGCCTACATCCAGCAGTGGAAGGAAAAAGGCTAAGAAAGAAGAAGACGAAGATTGACAATGACAAAATGACATTATTTTCTTTTAAATGTATAAATAAATTTCAAAGCCGAAGGGCTTTGTTTATTACTCCCTTTATTACTTCCTTTCTTTTAACTCGTAGCGTCTGCTTGCTTGCTTGATGAAAAAATTTTCAACCCTTTTCCCGTGATCCAATCGAGCTGAAACTTTTCAAGTAGACTCGTGGCGACGATTAAGAAGATCTATCAAATTTTCGTTAAAAAAAAATAAAAAATTATGATATAATTTTGAATTTTTCAAATTTTTAATGGTTTTTTCATACAATTTAGTAAGTTGTATAGAGATACCGACGCATATGGTAGACACGAAACACGAAAATGAGAAAGGGAGTATTGTAAAAACTTGTTTTTTATGGGTAACTTTTTATTAACTCTTGGCGTCTGCTTGCTTTACGAAAAAACTTTGGATCGATTTTTAACCCTTTTTCCGTGATCCAATCAAGCTGAAACTCTGCAAGCAGACTCGTGGCGATGATCAAGAAGATTTATCAAATTTTCGTTAAAAAAAATTAATAAATTTGTGGATTTTTCAAATTTTTAATGGTTTTTTCATACAACTTATTAAGTTGTATGAAAATATTTCAACGCGTCTGGTAGCCCCAAACCTGATTATAGTATAATTTTGGATTTTTGGAAATTTTTTATTACTCCCTTTCGTAGCGTCGCCCGACCGAAGCCCAACGCGTAGGTTAAGCGAAAAAAAAAGGTTTCAACTAAATGTAAATGAGTAATGTAATGTAAAAGTAATGTAAAAGTAAATGAGAAAGGGAGTATAATAAAAACTTGTTTTTTATAGATTACTTTTTTCCATAGATTAAATTTTATTACATGTCTTGTTTTAAAAATCTTTTAAAAAAGCAGGGGCCATTGGCTGTCCCATTTCATTTGGTATTTATTACCTATTGGTAGAGATAACAGCTGATTATTTGCTGGTCCGATACTAAGCTAAGTATTTGATCCATAACCGCACATCCTGCTATATATTTTATCATCACCCCTATCTTCACACTCTAAAAATAAAATATATTATACAGCACACGAAATTGCCGTAGCTCGGTGAATATTTTTTTTTTAAAAGACTAAGATTACGACGCGGAAAAGTTGGACCACTCTGCTGCCGGCTAAATCTTTTGTGGAACATCTAATCTGTAACCTCAGATTTATTCTGAGCCATAAAATTACGTGTGTACTAAAATTTCGGTTATAAATTTGTCCAAGGAAATTTTTAAGCACCCGTGCATCGGTCTAATAACAGAAAGTCGAAAATGTGCTACCTTCGAATATCCCTTATAGAAGTGAGACTGTATTATGTAAGTGAACATACTACGCGTATATACCTACTAGCGAAGGGAAAAACTACATTTCAAAATGAAGACTACAACACACACACGTTCACCAGTTTGAAGACTACAAAGTGTACACTACAATTGTAGTAAAAACTACTTGAAGTGAAGTAATTGTAGTACTACGAAATGAAGTGAAGTAAATGAAGTGAAGTAAGTGAAGTGAAGTGAAGTAATTGAAGAGAAGTAATTGAAGTGAAGTAAATGAAGTGAAGTAATTGTAATAATAATGAAGTGAAGTAATGAAATGAAGTAATAGTGAAGTAAATTTTTAAATGAAATGAAGTATTTTTTCCCAAATAAAAATTTGGCGAGCTAAAAAAAAAAAAAAGGTCAACGACAAAAATATTTAAATAAATGACGATGTTTTCTCCAAAGTAACATTTGGCGACCTAAGAAAAAAAAAAAAAGGTCGCCAGACAGATTTCTTCGTTCGATTCCAAAAAATTTTCAAACCATGGGGGGGGGGGGTTGTTACAGTTTCCAGAGATTTCTTCATATATCTACATCGACTTTCCAAAAATTTCACGTAAAAAATGCACTATTTAAAGTATGTTTCTCATACTTTCGATAACTTTGAAGTGTATGTACTTTGTAGTGTTCGCTTTGAAATGAAGTGTACTATTTGAAATTTATACTTTCAATAACTTTGGTGTTTGTAGTTTGTAGTTTGCAATACACATCAAAGTGTGCGAAGTGTGCACTTCAATGTAGTGTAGTACTACATTGTAGTAGTGAGTACAGAGCGGACCCATCACTAATACCTACAGAGAATTCTAACGAGCGTAATAAAGAATAATCCTTTAAGCGGAGGTCGTGATTAACATGTGAATGCTTCTAGGCACCTCGCTGCGGCAGGCACATGGCTACCTCCCCAGCGTGGCCGGTAGGAGGGACCTTGGAAAACCTTATAATATGCTAATGAAATTGTTTTATTGTTCTAGAGCAAACCATTGTTCCTGTTGCTGCGTTACAGAAGATAACACACCCCGCGCACGGCCCCGCGCGCCCCGGAGCCGTGTTTACACCCGCATTATATGGATATGTCAAGCGGATAACCATGGCCTAGTTCAACACGCTTTATGTCAGGGTGGGTCGTCAGGATAAAGGTATTTTAAGTATCTGAAGTAGCCATTAATTTAAGCGATCTAAAATAACTGCCATTTCCAAGTTTCCTTAATTAAATATAATAAAAATCCTTTTGGTGTAACAGTGTTCGCGTACTTTATACTTTGTTTCGTTCTTTTGGCTGGAACATAATTATTGTTTGCGGAATTTAACAGACGGCTCGAGCCTTAAGACTTAAGTCGAGGGCTTTTATTTCATTTAATTACTTCACAAAAATGTGAACATTAACAAATAGTTCCAAACTTTAATTAAAATAATTTTCTTTACAAATTCTTGTAAATTTAATTTAAATTTAAAATGTCAATTTTTTTTAATAATATTTATTATAACGCTTTATGCTTTAAATCTATAGTTTGGAATAAAATTTTGGACCTTCGTTGCCTTATGTGCTTAGTGTCAAAATAAAAATTTAGAATAGGTATGTTATTACTTGTAACTGATCAAAACTAAATTTACAGCCGTATCGAATTTCGGCTTATGTTCTGGTTTCAGCCGAAACCGAAATTTATTTAAACACGTTAAATTTGCATTTTGCAAACTGAAATCTTTTATTTTTTCATTTGTAAAATTAAAATACATCAATTTAAAAAGTAAAAGAACATTTAAATAAAAATGTCTAGAACTACTTATACTAAACTTTTATTTATTTATACTAAATTTGCATTTTGCAAACTGAAATCTTTTATTTTTTCATTTGGTAAAATTAAAATATGTCAATTTAAAAAGTAAAAGAATATTTAAATAAAAATGTCTAGAACTACTTATACTAAACTCATCTTAGAAATCGTAATACTGTAAACAAATCAACTCTTTTCTAGTAGTGTTTTTGGACAATAGCAATACAGTAATCAGTAATTAATTAGTATTTTTAAACTATAAGCTTTGTAAAAAACATTTTTAGAAAATTACAAACTCTTTAAGCTTTAAAGTATTATTACAACCATTATATTATATAACAGATCCATCTAGATTAGTATTTGAGTTATTCTTTTGAAATAATATTGTTATTACTATCTGAAGCTACTCAACTGACGCCGTATGCACCCGAGTAAAGCCGAACGTGATCCGACAATTCACGACGGCTAGTTTCGGCTAAGCGGAAGCTACGGCCGGTTCTTAGCCAGAAACCGCAGCCGAACATGTTTTTTTTGGTTGAAACTAGCTGAAACCTGAAACCGAAACGTCGGTCGGTCACTAGTTAACTTTATTATATGAATCAGTTTTTTTAATATAATATTTAATCGCCATCAAATACATTTATAGATGGATAAATATCTTCATAGACCTGGAGAAAGCATATGACTTGGTACCGCGCGACATCCTGCGAACAGTACTGGACAAATACGGAATACAGAGAGACTTCTTAGGATAATTCAAGCCTTTTTTGAGGATTTCAAAAGCTGCATACGGATTACCGGCGAGATGTCGGGGAAGTTTAATGTCGGAATAGGATTGAGACAAGGTTGCACACATTCGCCAATCCTGTTCACCCTTTGAATGGATAGACAAGCCGGAAAATACATACACCAAGGACCGTGAGATTTGGATATGTGAAAATAGATTATTTACTGATTATATAGAAGCCTGCGCCCATACAATATGACCTACAAGAGTGGGTAAATTGTGCACTCAATTTAGGATGAAGATTAGCACTGCCAAAACTACGTCTATTCCATAACTAATAATATTCGTAGGAAGAGGCCAAGAGCAGTGCTCGATCAGCATACAGGGGACCCAGCTGAAGCAAGTCAAAAAATTCAAATACCTCGGTGTGTATTTTTCTAGCGATGGGGAGCAGGAATGTGAAACAGATAGAAGAATCGGAGTTGCGGCCAGCGTTCCACATAAAAATCACAAAGCTTGGACATATGTTTAGAATGCCGGAGGAACAAATACCAGCGACCCTGGAAGGAAAGGGAGGCACACTAAGCTGGAAGAAGCAAAAAAAAATGTGTATGAAAACATAATGGATTTGGACTGGTTGACTCATGCGGAAGCGGCACATCATGGGGGGTATGGAAGCACCTTGTCGAGTTTTGGGCCAATTCAAATTCAAAATTCAAATGTTTATTCAATGTTCAATGTTACAAATGTTTACAGTGTTTACAAAATTTAATGAAGCTTTTTTCATTGTTGATTGTCTTGGCAGCAAGTAAACACTAAATTGATTTGACGCCCTGCCTGCTACACTAGTAATTTACTGTATTATAGCAGACAGTGCTCTTCCAGTAGTATAATGTTCAAGAATATTTATTATTTATATAACATTTGTGAATAAATCTTATTGCCAATTAAAATTAAGTAATAGTAATAATTAAATGTTTACAATTTAATAATGGTGTTAATTAATTATATTATAGACAAAGGAAAAAAAATGATCTGAATAGGATATTAATAAAATAAAATAAAATAAAACAATTAAAAGTATTTAAAAAGATGACAGTAACAGTAAGACAGTAAGTGACAGTAAATGTTCTTGTAGGAATAGTATATTTTAAATTTAGTTTATATGATGGCTTTTAATAGGTTTTGGGCATGCTTCCTTCCCTTTTCATGCAGCCAGAGTTTCACTTTAGAAGAAAAATACGCGAGACTATGGCTACATGTTTTAAGTTTAGTGTTAAGAGTATTGAATGTTTTTGGTGCTTGGAAGAGGTGAAATCTTTGTGAAAAAGTTTTTTTGAATTTTGGTACAAGATAGTTGCAGTTCACCTGTGCCCTTGTTGAATGTGAGTGAGTTATTTGTTGGTGATCTTGTTTATGTCGGAAAAAATATTTTAAAGTGTTGAGTAAATATGTTTGATTGATGTCCAGGACGTGACATTCTCTGAAAAGTTCTTCTGAAGGAAAACGAAATGGCTTTTTATGAAGAACTCTCAATACCATTTTCTGGGCTTTGCTTAATGAATCTAATATAGTACAAGCTGCACCACCCCAACTGACAGTTGCATAATTAATGAGTGAGTGACACAGTGCATAGTATACTATTCTTCTTGTCGGTGCGTCGAGTACATCTCTAATTTCTTTGAAAAAATAAACAAGCTTTCTTATTCGGATTGTAAGATTCAAAATATGTTTTCTCCAGTTTAGATGCTGGTCTATGTACACACCTAGATATCGTATATCTTCCGTTGTCTGCAGATTAGTACAATCACAGGGTTTATCTTTTGATTGACATGTGTGAATCAGTAGATTTTTGGGCTGCTTTATTACTGTTCTTTTACTGATGGAGAAACACATGTATTTTGTCTTTGAAGCATTTACTGTTAGTAGATTTTTGTCAAGCCATGATGTTATTCGATTCAATCCACTTTGTGCCTTTTTTAAAACATTTTCCCAGGAATCATCTTGAAAAAGAAGCACTGTGTCATCTGCGAAAGAAATTATTTTACCGTTTTCTAAATTGGAGTTACACATTTCATTGACATATATGAGGAAGAGCGTGGGTCCCAAAACACTTCCTTGCGGTACTCCATATGATGTTTTGTGGAGGTTGCTGCAGTGATCGCCCGATTTAACTACCTGAACCCTGTTATTTAGATAATCTTCAAACCACGCCAAAGCCGTCCCCCTTATTCCCAAAGCTGATAACTTGTGCAGCAGCAGTGGATGAGACACCGTATCGAAAGCTTTGGCTAGGTCCAAAAATATACCAATACAACGTTTGTCTTTATCTAATTGTGTAACTAAGAATTCCGTTAGTTGACATATTGCATCTTCTGTTGAGAGTTTTGATTGGAACCCGTATTGATTGTTGGAGATTATTTTGTGAATATCCAGGTATTTTAAAAGACGTACTTTAACTATCTTCTCTAAGATTTTAGAAAAAACACTTAGGAGCGATATAGGTCTATAGTGGCTCGGATTACGGGGATCACCACCCTTGAATATTGGACAGATTCTAGCCAGTTTTAGTGCATTTGGAAAGATACCCGTTGAGAGACTTTGATTGAATATATAACAAAGAGGCTTACTTAATTGGTCTTTATTATACTTCACTACTTTTGCTGTTACCTCATCGTTTCCAGGGGCACTGTGAGACTTTAGGTTACTAATAATTGCAGCAATTTCATGAATGGAGGTTGGAGCAAAGAAAAATGAATATGGATTTGCTGAATTTAAATTTGTTTTGAGGTTTTCTTCAGTAGTTTTTAGACGAGACAAAATATTTTGTGCTAAATTTTTACCAAGCGAAGCGAAATGCCCGTTTACATTATCTAGCACTTCAGTAATGGCCTTATCCTCAGTAGCATAATTTTTGTTTGGAATAGGCATATCACATATATCATTGCTTCTAGTATTTTGTGTAGAAGTCATTTCTCTTATAATTTCCCATGTTTTCTTTGCACCACGTTGATTTTCTTTTATAATATTTTTGTAATATAAGTGTTTAGCGGATTTGACCGCTCTATTACAAATATTTCTATACTTTTTGTAAAAGTTTTGTAAGCCGACATTTAGAGGGTTAAGTTTAGACTGTTTGTGTAACACATCTCTCTTATATATGCAGTTAACTAAACTTTCAGTTATCCAAGATTTCTTAATTTTTTTCCTCGATTTATTAGATATATGTTCTTGATTTTTTTTAATGTGGCTTTGTAGAATATACAGGAATTTTGAATCTGATGTATTAGCATCATTAGTCTCGTATACTGGTAACCAAGTTTCTTTTTCCAAGTCTTTTTTTAGCATTTCAAAATTTAGTTTGTGTCGGGGTTTTGTATAAGGTCTTGTATGTATTTTTTGTGTTTCAATATCAATCATTACTGGAAAGTGATCCGTGATAGTAGTTTCACATACAATTCTTTTCACCAAGAATTTGCTTTTAACCATAATATGGTCTAAACATGCGTTACCTCTTGTTGGGTTGTTGATGGCAGGAACGAAACCTTGTTCAGCTAACATGGATAGGTATTCAGATGCGTTTGTGGTGGGAGTACTCGCAGTTATGTCAATGTTTATGTCACCTGCAATGATCATTGTTGGGTTTTTGGCCATTGTGAGTAGCTCTTCAGAAAGAGAATTTGTGAATTCATACGCATTTTAGAAGGACGGTGGTCGATAAATCCCATATATGTAGGTACCATTACACAAATTAATTTTTAAACAATTGGCGTCACTTTTATCTGGTTCACTTACTTCGAAATTTAGATTTGCTTTAATGTATGTTACAACACCGTCATTTTGGTTATAATGTTTGGAGGTTTTATGCCCGGTGTATCCTGGTATCGTCTGTATTGTGTCTTTATCTTTTAACCAGCATTCCGTAAGAATAATGATTTGAAAGTCTATATTTAGACGATGCAGTAGTACAAGAAGTTCGTCAAAATTATGATTTATGCTTCGTATGTTCATATTTAGAATCTTAAGTGTGCTAGTGCCTCTACAAAAATGTTGTTTACAGTTTTCTGGTTGGTCCACAGTTTTAGTGGTAATTGGTTCAAAGGAATCTATTTGGTTTACCAGATCAATTATATTAGCCATTCCATATCTTTCTGTAGTAAATTTGGACGATTTTTTTTGTTACACCAACATTCTGTACAGGTAAATATATCCGAATCATATTGTGTGCGTGATTCAGGTAAGGGGACTATTATAGTTTGCGAAAGAGCGAATGCCTCTATATCTACCGCGAGATTATTAATATTCATCTTTGTCACTCTGATGTCATGGGTACCGATCTGTAAGCTTTTAAAGTAAAAAGGTTTCATTAAGAGTTGGTAGTAAATACCTACATATTTGCAATGTACATGATTGTTACAGGATGCGGGTATAAAGGGTAAGTTCATTTTACAGAAGTAGAATTGAATTAGGATATTGCTTAAACTTATTTTTGAAAGAATATTTTGCTATGTAAGTGAAATGATAAAGATTTATTATGAACTGTATTACCTAGGTATATTGTGGTATTACTATCAAGGTAGGTATATATTTTATAAAAAGTATGTGTTGGAAACAAAAATAAAAAGAAGTTTAAGAATGTGTTATGATTGCTTAGAATGATCTTATTGTCGAGTGTGTATCTTTTCAGTTGATATATAATGTTTTTAAATGCGTCAGTGTAATTATGTGTTATTTGACAGGACAGAGGAAAGTAATTCAGTATGGTTTTTAGGTTTGTTTTGATATGACAACAAAATTTAATATTTATGAAATATTGGAATAGGTGTCTATGATTTGCCCATTCAGCAAGTTTTAATAATTTATGGTTTATTTTGCACATTAGTTGTTTATGGTTAACGCCTTTTGTAAAGACCATAGAAAAGAGAAAGTTTGTATACACCGCGAATCGGCAACTGACATTACAATTTTGACAGGTCCGTCTCCGATTTGATACAAAGAAATGGCTCACCGACATTTTTTCTTGTATATATGCGTCCATTCTTAATCCAAACAAATTTTATATTTTTCTGGATGGCTATCTTCTTTGTTTCCGCTAGTAAAAATTTGCATTTTTTTGAAATGTGCTCGGAGATGTAAATAGGCTTGATTTCTTGGTTATTTTTAAAGATGGAAGTGTTTAGTGAGCGCTCATAACCTTTCGATTGTTTATTGTGGGATTTAACTCTGTCGAGGAATGTATCTCGACAGGTCCGGTTGGTAAATTTCACGATAATCGGGCGTGGAGTCTTTTTTGAGAAGTGCTGCCTCGCCCGTTGTATGGAGAGGATGTCGCTCATCTGCAATATTGCAAAATTTTATCGTTTTTAGTGCAAATATATGAACATATTTTATTGTGTTTGTATAATATACAAATAAATATGTTTTGATTTTGTTACTGTGTATGCATTCACATATTTCCATCTCATTTTTACTCCCTTTATATTAACTCGTGGCGTTTGTCTGTTTGATTGATTGACGCAAATAATTTTGATCAATTTTTAACCCTTTTCTCGTGATCCAGTCGAGCTGAAACTTTCCAAGCAGACTCGTGTTGACGATCAAAAAGATCTATCAAATTTTCGTTAAAAAAATTAATAATTATAGTATAATTTTGGATTTTTCAAATTTTTAATGGTTTTTTCATACAACTAAGTGAGTTGTGTGAAAAGACTGCGCCGCGTCCAGTAGACACTAAGCCTGATTATAGTATAATTTTTGATTTTTGGAAATTTTTTACTGCTCCTTTTCGTAGCATCGCCCGACTGAAGCTCAACGCGTAAATTAAGCGCCAAACCAGTTTCCACTAGTAAATGGGAAAGGGAGTATAATAAAAACTTGTTTTTTATGCTTTGTTTTTTTTTTTTTTACATACCCTGAAAATGTATCATTGCATGCGGTTTAAAGAGAAATAAGGGGTCTGCCGCGCGCCGCGCCGCCATCCGCCAGCCCCGGGCCGCTTAAATTCGGAACAAAGAGGCGAAGCTCGCGGCTGACGGGAAAAAAGATCCAGTTTTTCTCAATCAATCCATCCCGACTGACTCCAGCGCTTCCGATGCGGGGATATCTGATCCGTGACGCCTCGGCAGGGCCGGATTGCGGCGCGGAGGGTAAACAACCCCGCAACGGCCCCACATAAATCAAATAAGGCGCCCCTGGTGACGGCGGCCCTGGCTACAGTGACGGATGCTGCAATTAGTGCGCTCGCTGCTGCTGAGCCCGTCGAGGCCGCTCCGAGGTAGGCTGGATCCGTGGAATATTCACCTTCGAAGCAATGCAAACGCGCTATCTTTGTTTAATTTTCAATGCAGTACTAGCACAGCCCAACACTATTTCTCCTATCAAGGAGTATCATTCTATAATGCTCTTCCCAATGAAATGAAGACGGAAAATTTAAATCTAAATTGAAAAATCTTCTACAAAAAACAATCACAAAAACACAATGAAAAAAATTTTACCAAAATACATCGTTATATAAATGTGTATTAATTATATTATATTGAAAACAACCACTCTTAGGTTTAGGTACATTTACCAAATAAATTAAATAAAAATAAATATATAACTGAACACCAAAACAGGCATTCACCCCAAATTTTATGCATGAAGTTATTATTACATTTATAACTCAGATAACGTGCAGTTTGCGCACATATCGTCTGCAGGCGCAATATTAATTTAAGTTTTTAACATTAATTAACGTTTCAGACGAAACCATTAATATCTGCGTTCCCACTGTGAGAATACTAAGAATGTACAAATGTACAAAATCATTCAAGGAGGTTTTATTTGTCCGTCAATAAGTTATTTTGCAAAAAAAAAATTAAATATCCAGAAAAATCAAATCCACGAAAAAATATTTGGCTACTACTGGGATTCGAACCACGGATCTCCTCCTTTCTGAGGCAGACGCGTTCTCCAATTACGCTATACCGGCTTTATATGTTTCTGTCAATATATCGAACTTATCTGTAAGTCTCATTTATTAATTCTTCTTCTTCTTCATCAGCCTTTGTCTTTCCACTGCTGGATATAGGCCTCTTCCTTATTTTTCCATTCTTCCCTGTTGTTAGCTAATTGTAGCAATTTCTTTCCCCCCACAGCGACAATATCATCGGCCCATCTCTTTTGAGATCTTCCGATGCCTCTTTTATTTTCCCAAGGTCTCAATTTCAGAACTCTGGGAGGCCATCTTGTAGTATCCTGTCTTGCAACGTGTCTTGCCCATTGCCATTTTAGCTTCGCTACACATTCTGCGCCTAATTTCGTCGTTTATAATTCTATCTCTTAGGCTTACTCCAAGCACGGATCTCTCCATGGATCGTTGCGTGCATTTGAGCTTTTCTACACTTTTCTTTGTAAGAGCCACAGTCTCTTATACGTATCTAATACATATCATCATAGTCTCTAATACATATCTCCATACGTCATCACTGGCAGTATGCATGATTCAAAGGCTTTTGTTTTAAGGCTAATTGGGATATCTTTGTTCTCGAAGATATGTTTGAGTTTGCCAAAAGCAGCCCAGATCATTCCTATTCATCTTGGCAATTCTGCTGTTTGGTTCTATTTGTTCATTTTTATCTTGTGTCCTAGGTATATATATATATATATATATATTCATCTACTATTTCAATATTATTATCATTTATCAATTGATTAACATTTATTATCCATTTTTAGAGCAATCCACTTTTTCTGGTACGGTAGGCATAAATTACTTTGTGTTTCGGCCGCTAGAAGACGCCAAAATTAGCCGTTCAATTCATTTTATATATTTAGACACATTTAATATAACGCACATGCATTATATTCAAGAACACATTCTTAATGTGAAGTTACATTTTTTTCAGAACAAAGTTCTGTGAAATTCAAAAACCAAATGAATCAATCAATTAGAAAGACATACAGACATTTTGTATTCACTGTGTCTTTTATCCGTCTAAGGAGGCCAAGGCTTACCAGGGGTAGAGTTGCAGGGCCAACGGTGTGAGGTGTGAGGGTGCACGTAAATATTTCGTTTTCGATGCATCTTTATATAAAAGTAAATCTTTGTTATGATTGAGCGGATCAAGCAGTGCACACCCTGCCATTATCAAGAAGCAGTAATAAAATTGTATATTTAATGTGTAGAAATAGTTTACATATTATTTATAATTCAGTTCACATATAAAAATAACGTCATCATCATCATTCTTGGCACTACAACCCTTGGTGGGTCTTGACCTCCTCAGTAATTTAAAAAATTGTAATTGTAAAATTGTAAAAATAATAACGTATTTAATATTAAAACACGTATTAATTAAATTTTTATATTTTTTCATGCTGGTCATTCTAACTACCATTGCTCATGCGCTTTGTGTTAAACAATCTACGATGTTTGACGTTTTCTCTTTCTACCTCAGTGTTTTAATAAAACTGCATTTATGAAAAAATTTATAATCCAGTTTGAATTAAGTTGCAGACTTTATATTAAGGAATAACAATAGACACACAAAGGCACGTAGGCCAAGTATCAAATATAATCTCCAAAACGTACGCAGTGGGTACATAGACATTACGTAACCGCAAGTTTATGAAAAATAATCGGAATGAAATTATTCGGTAATTAAATAAAATAAATATATTAACATCTGAGTAATATGATATATTTGTGATAAGAATGTAATGAGATATATATTAATATAATTAATAAAAAAAAAACTTAGTTTTTACAACTTTTGTATTGAAAATATCAACGTGTTTCAGAGCCCATAACCCCTTCATCAGGATACAATTGTATCCTGAAAACATGAAACATGTTGATAATTAAAAAAGTGGTGACAAATAAGTTTATTTTTATTATATACAGGGTTATTTGTAAAACATTAATAACCTCGCAGGACTATATTCCTGCCTCGATTATGAGTCGAAAATGTTCAATCTATTATGACCTAATATCAATAGTTCAGGAGATAGGCGACATCAAAGTTTGCATTTTTTTTCAGTATTACTGACTTATTTTTTGTAAAACGTTAGACTAACAATACAGTAACATATATCGAACATGAAAAATTTATTCCCTTTAATACAAGTCAAATAAAAAAATAAAAACCTTTGAATTCCAATTGGAAAACATTCCAATTGGAATTTTTTCTAGGTTTTTATCATATTATTTAACTTGTATTGAAACGAATTAATTTTTCATAATCGACATGGGTTACTGTAATGATAGTCCAACGTTTTACAAAAAATAAGTCAGAAATATTGAAAAAAAAGTGCAAACTTCGATGTCGCATATCTACATAACTATTGATATTAGGTCATAATAGCTTGAACATTTTCGACTCTTAATCAACGCAGGAATATAGTTCTGCGAGGTTATTAATGTTTTACAAATAACCCTGTATATTAATAATGTCACCACAAAATAATTTTGCAGGTTTTGAAGAAGAATATATATATTTTGCTTAAAGTCAAAAAGAAGATTAGATATTAAACGTAGTGAATGCAGAAACATATGTACGTATATATTTATATGTATACGTGTAGATTTTTTAATTTTAATTATTTACTGCACCATTCGTCATATACAAACATTTTAATATTATTTATCACATTTTTGTGCTTTTCATTTGTCACGGTGCATTAACTGCTATTATCTCGCACATATAGATATATGCCTTTTATGCTTTTTATGGCAGTGTCTCTTATCTTGCAGTAATTCATTGTTTATCAAACATCTGCTTCAAATTATCGTCTCCTAGAATAATTTATTACACGCGCATGAAAAACTAGCAAGGCCACATAATTTATGGCCAGACAATCAATTTGAGCGGGTCTTGTTCCAAGCTTCATTAACCTTCTACATTTTCTTGCTCCCTGTTCGAAGCTTATACGAGATGTTTCAGCACAATACATTCTCAAAATTAAAGAAAACGTATCAATAGGGTTCAATATATAAATAATTTCGTACGATAGAATCATCTTTAAAAAATATTTATGATTTTTGTGTTAAGTTTATAGAATTGCATGTAATTATTAATGAAATTTAAAATAAATTAAATTTAAAAAAATATTGTTGTTAAGTTCTGCGAGTTTGCGCAAAGCGTTATTTGAAATATGACAGTTGTTTCGGCTCACTCAAACAGTGATTGTTTGATAATGGTCTAGCGAGCGGAAATAGCCATCATATTTAAATTCAATTCAACTCAATTCAATTTATTTATTTTTAAAATAACATTTACATTACAAACATATGTTTAATTCGTAAATATTATTAACAAGTGAAGAAAAAATATACAAACAACAAAATATCAAACGTATAAAAATTCATTTATATCAAAGGTGTAGGAGAATCCTGCTTCGGTAAAAAAAAGGTAAACCCTTTCAGGTACATGGAGCAGATGTATATCCAGAGTATTGTTCAGCAAAGCAGTAGCTCTTCCAACAGGTATTACCATTAGCAGGTTGGTTCTGTATATTGGAATGTGAAACAATCTATGCTTACGTTGTCTTAGGTAATTATAGGGAACATACAAACCAATGCACTGCATAATTTCAGGATTATCGATGATACCGCGCAACAATCGATAAAAATGCGTATTCAGATAGGTACACATTCCTTCTAGTCTATAAACTATTGTAGCCATGCATACCCCCTGGAGGAACTCGGTTGGGTACAGCCAAGAATAATGCCCGTACTCTCTCATGTAGAGATATCTTAGAAACCTTTTAAAACACTGCTTTACACAAAATCGAAGAACTTTACAATAATCAATTTATTTTTATAAATTTTAATTAAAAATGCTTAAATAATATTTTTCTGTCAATAAAATAAACCTACATTATTGTTTTCTTATTTGTTTATTGAGGAATTAAATTGAATCAAATTAGATAAACAATTTATTCTAATTTATTTTCCCTCCTACACAAATTTTAATCCTTTTGTACCACATAGGTGAGGTCATTTAAGATGAAGTGTATTGTTGAAAAACAGTTTATATTCATAAAGTATATTAAAAAAGTACTCTTCATCTGTAAGGAAATATATTTCACTTTTAAAGTATGCAAATAGATGAAGAATTTACCTATAAAATGAATAAAACACACAACAAACAGGATAAAACCTTGCAAAAAATATTTTTTTTTTTAATTTTGGAAAGGTTTTTACCATTTTATTTGACTTGTATTAAAGCGAATAAATTTTTCACTTGACTTGATCTCATGGCAATCAGAATACCGTGTCACTAATAGACCCCTTGCTCTTCCATCATGTTGTATCATATGAATTTTTCATAATCTTTATAAGCAACAGTAATGATAGTACAACTTTTTGCAAAAAATTAGTAAGATATATTGAAAAAATGCAAACTTTGATATAGTATATCTCCATAACTATTTACATTAGGCCATGGTTGCTTAAACATTTTAGACTCATAAAATAGTCAGGAATTTACCGGCAAAGTTTCTGCTGCTAGCTCAAGTAGGTACACCCTGTATAATACACATTGCTGATTCAAAAAAGGCCTTCATAAGGGTAAGCGCATTTGGTTTTTGATTTAATTGTCTCTATAAAATATGGAATGTTGTGATTTAATCTTTTAAGCCTGAAGTATGTTAATTCCTGAAACTCGCGAGGTCAGGCTGCCTGACACGTTTCACTATTTTAAATATAAAATAAAACCAAAAACGAGTCAAAAATAGTTAAGACTCAATCTCATTTATGATGCTACCTTCTCTCTGAATTAGACTAAAAAATGGGAAGTTTAAATAAGTAAAACTTTTAAATTTATTTTGAACGCATTTTAAAGGAATAAAGGCTAAGATTAAATAATATTTACTACTCATTTGCATTTATAGAAGGGTTTGGTAGTTCCCTTCATAAATCACATAGTATTTTTATAACATCTATTTTCATAACATCTATTTTCATTGGTAAAAGATTATTATCCTTTTGCATTTTCTGCCTAATATTTGTTCTACCAAGCTCCATTTCAGTCATATATAGATTCTATGAAGAGCATAACTTTTTTAATTCCATTTATTAATTTATATTACCTCAATTACAAATGCCCTTGTTTACATTAGCTTATAACGCCCTACTAAGTTAAACCCGTTCTGGGGCAGTAATAATTAATAATTAAATATTTTAATAATATAATATTAGGTCCTTACATATGAAATTGAGGTTTAGTATGGGAGGAACATACAGCCGATTTTTTTTTATTATAATATATTTATTTAATCAAAGTATGTACCATTGCTATCTATGCACTTTTGCCATCTCATAGGTAGTTCATCGATCCCTTTACTAAAAAAACCATTCGGACGGGAATCAATAAAATCTTTGAAGGCGGTTTGGACTGCCCCATCGGAGTTGATTTTTTTCCTTTGCAAGAAGTTATCCAAATTTCGAAAAAAATGGTAATCTGTTGGGGCAAGGTCAGGAGAGTACGGTGGATGTCTTAGACATTCCAATTGAAGCTCCTCTAATTTGGTAGCCGTCTGTTGTGCAGTGTGTGGTCTAGCGTTATCATGAAGCAGCAGTGGCCTAGAGCGATTAACCAGCCTCGGTTGTTTAGCAGCTAGCTTTTCCATCATGGTTTGCAGTTGCTGACAATAGACATCTGCCGTAATCGTCTGGCCAGATTTAAGATAGCTGTAGTGAACGACACCAGCACTAGTCCACCAAATGCTCACAAGTAACTTTTTTTGAGTCAATTTTCGCTTGGGGCATGGTTTGGCTGGTTTGGCAGGGTTCAGCCATTACGATGAGCGCTGCCGATTATCGTACAGGATCCACTTTTCATCACAATGTAATGTGTATCATCACGGTAATGATTCGATTTAAAATCCCTTCATTATTGTGCCGGTTGAGTAATGCAACGCAGCAGTCAACGCGCGTTTGTTGATTTGCTTCACTCAATTCGTGAGGTACCCACCTTTCAAGCTTTTTCACCTTACCAATTTGCTTCAGTAAACTAAAACAGTTTTATCACTAAAACCGCAGCCTGCAGCTAACTCGGATGTGGTTTGCGATGGATCCGCTTCCACAATAGCCTTCAAGTCTTCATTATCAACTTTGGTCTCCGGCCGTCCACGGGGCTTGTTCTGCAGGTCGAAATTTCCAGAACGAAAACGTTGGAACCAAAAACGCACTGTGTTTTCTTTTGCGGCACCGTCGCCATACACATCATTAATCCTTCGAGCCGTTTCTGCAGCACTGGTGCCACGGTGGAACTCGTACTCGTAAATAACGCGATATTTCAAGTTTTTCATTTTGTAAACTGAGTGACGCAAAGAAAAAAACAATTGAGGAAAAAACAAATGAATTATAATTTTCAAAACACAAATACATGAGAAAATAGCTGTATAAATTTGGATTTGGAATTCCTAACCAAAGAGAAGATATTTGAGATCAAATTTGCCAGTACGGCAAAACGCCAATTTCATATGTAAGGACCTAATATAAAACAATAGAAAATAAACGTTTATACATAAAAAAATATAGAAATACGTAAAAGAAAAAGAAAACAAAAGAATCAACTTATACAATATAGTAAAAAGAGTTACAATACAAAAGTATACTTTTTTCCTGAATTTCCAATTTTATTATTTTATTTTTAAAATGGATGAGTTTTACAGTTGCCTTAATTTTATCGAATTAATAACTTATTAAAAAAATGAGGGGCTATGAAACTCATGTGTCTTTGCCCAAAAGAGGATATCATTTTAGGCACAACAAAATTAATTTTTTTTGCTTGCCTTGTACACATGTTTGTGGAATTCTATTGTGTGCAATTTTGTCCTTGTGAAATTTTGTATTATGGTATAAATGTCTCTGATCAAGAATTTCAAAATTTCGAAAGAAATCGTTGGAAGGAATCATTCTCAATCTTTTGTTGATAATTCGAATCATACATTTTCAGGTCCTTGCTAATGAACGATTGATTTAGTATATCCTCCCCACCAAATTAACCCATACGATAACAGTAGTACCTACATACTTTTAAGAGTTACAATATCCACTATATTTATTAGAATCTCATATATGTGTATGCCAACTTTCAAGACCCCCGGCTTTCACCAATTACAAACGGCTAAAATAAAAATAAATTTTCTTTATTTTTCAAGCATAGTTTAATGATGGAGATTCTCCCAAGAGCGCTGTTGGTTATTTTCTGTTATTCTGTCAATTTTTAGCTCTTTGAAAATTACAGTCCTTCACGAATCTTTTGAGGTCTGCGTACGTCGGGAGATATCCTATTCCACGTGATTGGGTCTTTCTAAAAGCGCTAAAAAGCAGGCTAATCAGTTGGCTCTGTTGAGTTCTAATAAAGTGTTGGTGGTTGACTTGGTCTCAGTGTGACGTTTTTCCCCATTGAAATCGTTTTATGACATGGATGTTGTAATTTGTTCGGTGCCAAGTTGGTAAAAGCTTTATAAACCGTCAGATATAGCTTGTGGTCAGCTCTTTTCAGGCATTTCAGTCAACGTAACTCTTTGGGGAGTAGTGCGATATCGGAAGTTTATCAGCACCGAGAATTAATCGGGCAGCAGTAATTTTTGACTGCCCTGCATAAATATCATTGCAGTAGTCCAGACGTGAAATCATTACGTAAAGCATATTTTCCCTACTCACTGGTGTGCTTTGGCGAATATTATTGTTTGTAGTATTATAGTAATCTTTTATTTTTGTATTTGTAAGTCAAGTGATAGTCTAGTGTCTAGGTGGACATCGAGAAACTTGACACTAGAAGTTGAAAAAATTTCATCTCCTTTTTCTTTTTCTCCTTTTGTTGGATCCTTGATCTGTATTGACAGATCAGTCCTGGTCTTGTGACGAGGATGTACAGCGCTTTCTCTATCTCTTTGGTGGTCTTCCTGACATCCTGACATTCCCCCTGGAATCCCTCGCATCACGGCTCTGGATGGTCCCGTTGAGTCCATTCCCTCGACATGGTCCCTCCAGAAACGCCTTCTTTACCTGCTCCATTTAACAATGTATTGTATGTCGCAGGTTCTGCGGATTTCCGAATTGGGTACTCATCTTGCCCGCATTGGGTCTTAGTGTCTTCATCTCGGTAGTTCTGAGAAAGTGTTTAGTTCTCATCGTGTCCGCTCATGCTTCGATACCATGTGTCATGATAGGTCTTATGCATGTTTTGTATATTCTGACTTTACTTTTCACTAGCACACGCTTATTGTCCCATACAGTGTATTTTAAGTATCTGGAGATAAGCGATATGTTTGTCTGCTCTTTGACTTCGTTTTACAGATCGTTGTAGCTGGATATCTCCACTGCAAGGTACTTTTCTTAACCTGTTTTAACAATCTTTGTTTTTGTTTATTTAATGCTGTCTGCAATCCACAGGAAGTCCGACTTGATCAAATTGAATTCTAATTTGTCACGTGACATCCACTTGTCCATTTTTAGAATACAGTAATCTTTATTTACAGGGCTATTGAAAATAAAGAATATGTGTATTTTCAGTTGCCCACGTTTTGAAGAATAGGTGGTCATCAGCGAAGGCATTTGATATAAAGCCACCATCCTCAACCAAGTCATCAAAAAGCTTTATATGCAAGATCAACAGTATAGGCTACGCGATTTTTAATGACTGCGATTGAATATTGTCAATTGCCTGCTGCTTTTCGTACGATTTCGTAATTTTTTTTAAACTAGCAATGGAAATGTTGCGCACTGCATGCATAGTTTTTGGATTAATTATAAAATAGATTCTACACATAAAATAATCTTCGTCATCATCATCATCATCTTCTTCTCCTTGTCCTAGTAGGGTCGGGGGCCCAAAGACTCAACAAGGTGCTTCCATGATCCCCTGTCTTGCGCTGCTTCTGCTCGAGTCAACCAGTCCAGACCCATTCTGTTTTCAAATACCATAAATATATATATATTTTTTTTTGTTTTCTCTCCCAGCTTGGGTCGACCCACCAGCCGTCTTCCCTCCGGTTGCCAAGAGGATTCTTCTTGGTAATTGTTCCTCTGACATTCTGAGCACATATCCAAGCCACCTCAGTTGTGATTTTTCTATGTGCAGGAGTAGGAAGTGAGAAGTGCCGACATAAGGTACACACTCGGCATGGAGCCCCTACTCCTGCACATATAAAATAATATTGATATGTATTTTATTATATTTTAATGTATGTAAGTACATTTCGCTACTTTAACGCTTCCATTTCAAATTTATTTTGTTATTTTTACTTCCTTTCTTTTAACTCGTGGCGTCTGCTTGCTTGTTTTCTTGACGAAAAAACTTTGGATCGATTTATAACCCTTTTCCCGTGATCCAATCGAGCTGAAACTTTGCAAGCAGACTCGTGGCGACGACCAAAATAATCTTTCAAATTTCCGTTAAAAAAAATTCATAATTATAGTATAATTTTGGATATATAGAAATTTTAATGGTTTTTTCAAATTGGAATCATTACAGAAGTGTGTCTTCTGGGGTATTATGCCATGTTTTAACGACCTTTTTGGCCGACGTTTCGAATCCTATTTCAGGGTCCATCATCAGGACTGATGTGTTACTGTGAGTGTTGGTGTAAAACAACACCAATACTCACTATAACACATCAGCTCTGATGATGGACCCTGCAACAGGATCCGAAACTTCGGCCAGAAAGGTTGTTAAAACTCGACGTAATATCCCAGATCCCAGAAGACACAAACCAGAAGATTTTAAGTTGGCCATGCTTGTTTTCTTGACGAAAAAATTTGGATCGATTTATAACCCTTTTTTCGTGATCCAATCGAGCTGAAACTTTACAAGCAGACTCGTGGCGACGATCAAAAAGATCTATCAAATTTTCGTTAAAAAATATATAATTATAGTATAATTTTGGATTTTTAGAAATTTTAATGGTTTTTTCAAATTGAAATCATTACAAAAGTTTGATTCCTACCAACGGTGCCGGCGGCCCGATAACGTCACGGAATGTTGAAATTTGAGGTAGGTGGTGTAATAGGTACTTCACTACGAATTTCTAAAATTTATGACAATTGTTTCATAGATGACAGACACTTCGGTTTTTTGGGAAGAAATCAAATAATACAGAGATATTTTTATAAATTTTTGACATAGATATTTGTCTAAACATGTTTCATTTTCAGTCAATCAATTATTACATGATGGTAAACTTAATTTACAAAGAAAGGGAGTAAAATAAAAACTTGGTTTATATGGGTTAGTTTTTATGATACTGTCAATATACGCACTACATGCAACAACAGTTTTGAATCATTTATAGCATCTATAGACAAGTTTTACATGTAATGAATACATATAGTTATATTGATGCCGCCGAAGCACATAATATGTGGCCACCATTCTCCACCATATGTATATTCATAATGAGCAGTTTGACAATTCCGCATGGATCAGGAATGGTATAGACGTCCCTTTGTGGTGTGCGGTGACGTGCAGTCACGTGATGCGGTCATACGGCCAGTGAGCCGTGTGACGTCATTGCTCAGTGGCCTTTGAGGTATCTGGCTCCAGGGAACACTCAAAATTCCGGAAGGAGCGTTCAATAATAGAGACAAATTCCTTAGGAATAAATTTCCTCACCCTACATCTGAAACTTGGTTTTTCAAACATATTATGCATGGATAAATTATGAGTCGTGCTGGTTGAAACATATAGACAAACTGCATTAATCATTAAGTTGTTAGTTACGTAAGAAATACTTTTTTCTTCGATTTATTTAAGCATGTATGACTTAGGTCGTTCTTACTTACCGCGGTATAGAATATAAATTTAAAATTATATTAATAATTTCCATCCTTGTGCTTTGTTTTTTGAGGAAACTAGAAATAACTTAAGTGATGAGGATTGTAATAATAACTAAAGGAGAATAAAAGTAATTGAATTATTTTCATTTCTCGCACTACACGTTGAAAATTTAGTTGTGTTCAGGATACAACTTACATATTTTTAGCTAGAAAGGAACAACAAAATAACAAAAATATTTTTTCATTCTTTTAATGGATAAAAATTGTGTTATACAACGTCGTCGTTGAAATGAATAATATATTTATCCGAAATACTCGTATAACGTTAGGTGATCAATTTTAATGGATTTTTAAAAATGGGCTTTATTAAAAATATATTTTCGTGGATCCATCACTTTGAGGGTGTTTCATCTTATAGGGGTAAGTGCTAGGCGAGAAAATGCAAAAACGGGTTATATCGCTTGGGAGACCTGAGTCGTAAATTTGAAAGGTATCCCAGCAAGATTATTCTTTTCGTTAAATTTAAAAATAATTCTGTAGTATTATTTTTACATTTAGCATTACGGTAAAAATATATACATATAGAATTTACAGAGGATGATCATACAATGAACAACAGAGACGATATCATTCGACTTCCAACCGCATGGAATAATAATAATGATCGTATCGTATTCCTATTACAAATATTATTCATAAAATACCGCATATGACTACGGAAATACCAAAGCAATTAAAAAGTACACATACGTCACTTTTAAAAAATGGCAATAACAAAGTAAATACACGGATCACTAGAAGTCAAACAAAACGGATTAACAACGTCGCTGGAGAAGCTAACCCCAAACACCTGACGCAGAATTTTTCTCAGAACTCTCACTTGACGGTGAGCTCCGGACCCAAACGAACGAGTGCGCTTTTCTTAGAAGTATCTCATCGACAAGGCGCCCTAAAGATGAGCAGTGAGATATACTCGAAGCGTCGGCAGACGACTGATTCTGAGGATCAGAATTTGACGCGGGTTACCCCCAAAGTATTACGAACTAACATATCTTGTACCCGTGAATGCCTTATAAATCCTTGAAAGCCTTCGATATCCTTGACGAAAGGACTATTGGCACCGAGGCATTTTGATATTTTCAATAGTTAAGCGTTAAAAACAGAGTATTTTTTTAATAATTATTTTATTTTATTGAAATAAGAGATAATAAATTATATGAATAGTTTTTTTTCAATTGGTTGAGCAACTTTGTAGATTGACATTTAAAAAAATATATATAAGAAAATGATCACGGTTCTGACAAAAATGTAGGACCCTGTATTTTACACATAAATAATTTTGGTCTGAAGTTGAATAATAAGAATCATTAGATATTAGAAAAGCATGTAAAAGTATATGAAATATTATCAATAATTATTATCAATTAAATGTTATTACTTGGTAAGGTGACAAAATAGATAAATATATATACCTCTCAAGATGATAATTAATTTAATAACTTTTAAAAATATAATAACCTTTCCTGGAAGCATATTTGAGTTTTTCCATATTATGTTAACAATGACGCTACTTTTGTTGAACTAATAAATCTAACGCTAGATGGCGTTGGTCAGCCTGCGCGCGCACCAGCGCACAAATCACATTACGCCGCGCCGGCGTGAAGAAACATATTTGAATTTTGCCTCCGAATTACGAAAGGAAGAAAGACAATTGCTTGCGTTTTTCTTCTGCTGGAATGTGCATTTTTTGCATTGAATGAACGGATTCAGATGAATGAATGGACTAATTATTGATTAGTAAATGTTGTTATAAAATTTTCCGGGATTTCACCAGGTTATATTCCTACGCGTGTTGTTTGTGACGTGGAGGAAATATTTCAAAACTTCTCAATATAACTGCATAAAAGGGCGACACGAAGATCTTTGTGACCAGACAATTTTCTCTTTATTATATGTCTTCGAAGAATAAATGAAGAGAATAAATAGTCTATTGCAGGTTAGTGATTATTTTGTTGGCGTATTTAAGTTTACTCCTGTATGTTTTTCAGATAAAGGAAACGTAATTGACATTTTTTTAAATGATTATCATATTGAAAGGTTTTAATTGTATATTAAATTCAATAAAACGGATGGCTATTTACATGCTGTCCGTACCCATGTACACTACCAGTACTAAAAAATTTTCCAATAATTTTGTGTAATTAAAAACTTCGGCAATATTATTATTTAAAAATATTTTTTTAAATAAGAAAGAAAACCAAGTAACAAAAGGCATCATTCATTTTGATATTTTGAAATTAATAATACACCCTGACGATGGAAAGGTTTTTCCGAAATACGTAGGTGTAATTAATGAATATCAGTGGATTAAAACAAATAATAAAATTAATTTTTTAATTTGTATAATCTTTTTATGAACCAAATACTGAAATTGAATCCAATGTTTAAGTTGCTCCTGAAACATACCGAAATAGATAAATGGAGAACTGATTTTTCATTGGAGCTATTACTATCGGCGGAGATCTTGACTCTCGTAGCATCCGTTTACTCGACTTGACATATCGCCCTGTGCGCCACACTGATCCCCGACATAACCTTACGCTATGTTATGCCACATATGTGCGACCTCCATTCCTTTAGGGGTAGGTGCAATGTATCGCTACGTTCGCACTGAAAGAAAGTGACTCTGACGAACTAAAAAAACTTTCATGTTTAAAGGTCACAAAATCCCGTGTATATTAATATAATTAAAACGTCTTGCCTAAATTCTGTTTTACCTATTGTACATACTTTTACTATTGGGAGATTTGGTCCGGAGCTATTTGATTCAGAAATATTTTATTTCCGTTGCTTTCAAAAGTTTATAAAGTATATAATTCATATTTTCCGAAGATAAAAACCTTGTCTTTGTAAAGACTTTTAATCATATAAGCATAATTTAGATTCGCTTCACTCAGTAAGCCTGGAACCCTTGGTACGAGAAGTCAGCGTTATTCCCACTCGTAAATGAGGGCCGTTGGTTTATTGGTCATCAAGATAGTGAAAAACTTACACGTTTGTGTGTCAAAATGATTTAACCTTATGTAAAATAATGAAAAAATAAATAAAAGGGACAGGAAAGGTATAGGAAATTTTAATATGTAATAATTAATTAAATGCTATCTTGCGACATGACAATCTTATTTTGAAATCGAAGCTAAGTGAAAAAAAAATACCTTTGAAATTCACAGATAATGTTTGTGTATACGATATAAAAATATTAGGTACTATATACGTAAGAATACAAATCCCAATAGATTTTGGGACTCCACACTTATAGTTATTATTTTCAAATATAAATCATCTATAATTGATTGATATTGATAATTGATTCCAATTTACTTAAATTTAATAATATAATTAAATTAAATAATATGGTATATAAGAATCAGTAATTATGATCATTATACCTTCTTACGAAACCTTAAGTTAAGAAGAGTATTATTTAACTTCTGTGTTAATGATTTCGGCATTTTATAATTTTTTCTATCTTTGTAATTTTATATTGTTTTGATTTGAATGAAAATTAAAAAATTCATTGAAAAATGTTCACATCCAAGAGTAATTGCTCAACTTATGATCAAAACTAATAAAATCAGTGAGGCAATGCCTTCAACCAACGAAGTAGATAATGCATCTTATTCTCGTAGCCCAGTGGGCATGAGTGTGGCTTCTCACACAGAGGGCTCCGGGTTCGATTTCCGATGAGGTCACGATTAATCTGTGTGATTTACCTAAGCCTAGATGTTTTAATATTTGTAACTTCAGTAATTGGGCCCTTTGGCCTGTTGAAGGGTAAAAAAAAAAATCATGAAAGCTATGTCGTGTATCCAAAAAATATAAAAAAAAGTCATGACATTTACAACTATTATTTATTTGTGGTAACTAGTCATTATTTTATGAGAGCATTTCAACAATTTAAGTCAACAATATTAATGACAAGCTTATCGAGGATATAAAATTTATTTTAATCATTTGTATCGAAAAATACTGCAGTTAATTATAATCTGCTCGATATTACCTACGCCCAAAAAGCCAAAATACGTATAAAGATGAGAAATATGGTATCGTGTTTACTTTAACCTTACCTTCTAATAATTTTTGAAAAAAAAAAAACGTGAAGGTAATATATAAGATCTCCAGAATATAATCAGCAACGCATTTTCCAGTAATACAACGTTCCTAGTGAGGAGTCTAGTGTATAATGTACATTTTTCAATAGATGTTTTTTTGTGGCTTTCTATGTATATTATTTTAACTGAACCCCAGTCTTCCATGTGGCAGGTTGAAATGTGGTAAATTTAATCATTATTTAAAAAAAAAAAAATATATATATATATATATAAATTATGCTGATATACATATATATTTACAATATATATATATATAATATATATATATTATCAAGATATAATATATATATTAGGTCCTTACATATGAAATTGGCGTTTTGCCGTACTGGCAAATTTGATCTCAAATATCTTCTCTTTGGTTAGGAATTCCAAATCCAAATTTATACAGCTATTTACTCATGTATTTGTGTTTTGAAAATTATAATTCATTTGTTTTTTCCTCAATTGTTTTTTTCTTTGCGTCACTCAGTTTACAAAATGAAAAACTTGAAATATCGCGTTATTTACGAGTACGAGTTCCACCGTGGCACCAGTGCTGCAGAAACGGCTCGAAGGATTAATGATGTGTATGGCGACGGTGCCGCAAAAGAAAACACAGTGCGTTTTTGGTTCCAACGTTTTCGTTCTGGAAATTTCGACCTGCAGAACAAGCCCCGTGGACGGCCGGAGACCAAAGTTGATAATGAAGAATTGAAGGCTATTGTGGAAGCGGATCCATCGCAAACCACATCCGAGTTAGCTGCAGGCTGCGGTGTTAGTGATAAAACTGTTTTAATCCACTTGAAGCAAATTGGTAAGGTGAAAAAGCTTGAAAGGTGGGTACCTCACGAATTGAGTGAAGCAAATCAACAAACGCGCGTTGACTGCTGCATTGCATTACTCAACCGGCACAATAATGAAGGGATTTTAAATCGAATCATTACCTGTGATGAAAAGTGGATCCTGTACGATAATCGGAAGCGCTCATCGCAATGGCTGAACCCTGCCGAACCAGCCAAACCATGCCCCAAGCGAAAATTGACTCCAAAAAGTTACTTGTGAGCATTTGGTGGACTAGTGCTGGTGTCGTTCACTACAGCTTTCTTAAATCTGGCCAGACGATTACGGCAGATGTCTATTGTCAGCAACTGCAAACCATGATGGAAAAGCTAGCTGCTAAACAACCGAGGCTGGTTAATCGCTCTAGGCCACTGCTGCTTCATGATAACGCTAGACCACACACTGCACAACAGACGGCTACCAAATTAGAGGAGCTTCAATTGGAATGTCTAAGACATCCACCGTACTCTCCGGACCTTGCCCCAACAGATTACCATTTTTTTCGAAATTTGGATAACTTCTTGCAAAGGAAAAAATTCAACTCCGATGGGGCAGTCCAAACCGCCTTCAAAGATTTTATTGATTCCCGTCCGAATGGTTTTTTTAGTAAAGGGATCGATAAACTACCTATGAGATGGCAAAAGTGCATAGATAGCAATGGTACATACTTTGATTAAATAAATATATTATAATAAAAAAAATCGGCTTTATGTTCCTCCCATACTAAACGTCAATTTCATATGTAAGGACCTAATATATGTATATCAGCATAATTTGGATTCGCTGCACTCAGTAATATTCATTATATATCAAAGCCTAGAACCAATTATGTTGTACTTATGACATTAGATTATTAAATCATTGAATTGGCTGCTCGTACAATGGAGGAGAGAATTTTCATTAGATCTTCGACACGGGATGTGCGATAGCGATAAGATCAAATTTATATTAAATTTACATAGATTTAGAAGCTAACCGTCGCGCGCCGCCCTCTTCCCCAACGGTGTGCCGGCACCGCGTGGCGTCGGCTCTCTAGGGTGGCTGCAGCCTTTAGTGCGCCTGGTTTATTGTTTTCTACTATCGCCGAGACTTATCCCTTCCCGGAGTTCGGCTGCCTAGGGTTTCCGCGGCACCGAAGCCTTCTCAGTATTTACGACAAATATGTACCCAAGATTTACAAAAATCAGCAGCACCCGAAAATCGTAAAATTTTAAATCGTGCACAGCGGACAATCTGGGGTAAGCTTCCTCGGTAGTGTCCAGCAATAAAAGCGACGCTCTCTCACTCAGCAAAAACACTCAGTTTATATTTTTACACCAAACAATAAAGATATACGTTCGAATAAATCTACACTTCTTTTGCATTATGCATTATGTTTTCTAAGTAATGAATCTATAATTTTTGAAAAGATACATAAAATAATAGTTGCAAAATATATTTATTCTATAAAAAAAGTTTTATTGAAGTGGAAAAATTATAAATCGCCTCCGTCCAATATCATCGCGTATCTATATATCAAAAATATATCAAACTGTAAATCGCTGAGTAGATTTATCAATTAAAAGGTCGAATAAATCTTCAGAATTCTATGGCTAGGCAAGCTTTAAATGCCTTATAATTGTCATCAAAACAAAAATGCGGTGACAACTTAATAACAAAGACTTTTGGTAATGCATACTTCCTATTCTGAGTTAAAGATGTAAGAAAAGGAAGGAGCTATTAAGGTAATGCTCGACGTATCCAAGGATCAACGAAGAAATCCAACAAAAGGATTTCGCTTGGCCAAGAGGTATTTGTTCTGACTCAAGTAACTCGAATCGAATCGTTGGCTGACTCGAATATCCGGAATTGCATCGCTAGATTTCGCTACGTCGTTGAAAGTCAAATGAGTAAACTTGTAGCCAAATTGAACTCAAAGACTTATGACTCTGGTTAGTAAAGCTAATGTGGCAGTGAGCAGGCACGAGAGATATAATGAGAAAAAAATACATCAGGTAAGCTATAGAGCGATATAGAAGTCGGAACGAAAGAAAAATGTGGGCTGACATTCCCTCGACACCATTAATAGTGAAACGTGAAAAATGATTCGTACTCTAATAGATACTGATCTTGACAAAAATGACTATTAATTAAATAATTTTATCACCATACGCATACATCAAAATACATATATATACTAATGTAATCTTGGTACACAGCCTGATTTCATGGCCAGTTCTAATACGTTTGATTTGTTTAAACAAAAAAATTACGAGCTTGCAAGTTTGGAAAAATAATGAAAAGGTTAAACTAAACACTTTTAAATAGTGTAATAATATCCAAGTAAATAAATCACGCTTTATAAAAAAATTGTACAAGTACCTATTCATGTGCGCGCGGTTAGAAGTCCGTACTTTAAAAACTGATAATAAACAAAATTATATATAGATATATATATATTATATATATATATATATATATAATATATATAATCGAACTGAACGAGGATGACATCGAATACTCGCACACTATTACGTTACCCGCCACCTCCAATCACGCAGTCACTATTGGTGGTGTTGGCCAATCCAGGCCGTCGCAGCTATCAGTATCCGGTCAAACTCACACAGCCGTTCAACGCACCATCCATGTACTGCGCTTCAGAAGCAAGCTAAAGAGAGATCTACTGTTAAAGGAGGCGCGGCGCCATAAGGGTCTTACTGCCGCTAACTTGGGATTTACTAACTCCACCGGTCTAATTTATGTTAACGTTAACTTAACCAAATCTAATAGAAATTTATACAAAAAAGTTCGCGATATTGCTAAACAAACGCAATATAAATACTCGTGGGTTAATTGTAATGGATTTATATACGTACGCGCAACAGATAACTCTAAAATAATAAAAATATTAAATGATAACGATTTGAACAAGATTATATGACTACACTACACTACTTTTATAACTCAAAAATTAACTGGTTTCATTTTGGGGGTTAAACAATATATAAAATTCAGGGTATTAAAAACGTTCTTCTGTTATAAAACGTCAATATATAATGGTTGGCCAAAACATAAAAAT
Organism: Agrypnia vestita; assembly: GCA_016648135.1. NCBI lineage: Eukaryota > Metazoa > Arthropoda > Insecta > Trichoptera > Phryganeidae > Agrypnia > Agrypnia vestita. The sequence continues at coordinate 108,583 of JADDOH010023203.1, read as the reverse complement.
AATAAATTCAAAAGTGCTAGTTGCTTACAATACAAAAAAATAAATATGGTTATATGTCTTAAATGCAAAATAAAGCTAGACAAGCCAGAATACTACATTACCTTCCCAAGCAAAAATGGCTTTCTCATGTATAAATAATTTAGATACAATAAAGCAAATAAAAACCGACACGCTAGACTGTGCCTCTAAATGCTCACTTTCATTTAACAGGCAATACAACATAAAAATACTTAATCTGAACATCCGATCGCTAGAAAAAAACTTTGACAATTTATTAATATTCCTAACTGACACCAACATGGAATTTGACATAATAATCCTGACTGAGTGTTGGACGACAGACAACACCATACTCAGACCCATTAACAATTATGAACCATTCAGGACAGAAATTTCTCAAAACAGATCGGATGGTGTTGTTGTATATATAAATAAACAAGTAAAAAACGTCACTATCTATGAACCTACCTTATTACATGCAAATTGTTTAAAAATAATAATTAACAACACCCTTGCAATACTAGCTATCTACAGATCGCCTAGCAACGCATGTATTACGGAATTTATTAACTCACTAGAAGAAAACATACATAACATTAACATTTATCAGACTTGTATTATAGCGGGTGACATCAATATCAACACTATTGGTCTCAAACACAAACAAGCACACGAATACGAGTGTCTAATGTCAGCATATGGCTATCTTGAAACAATAAGCGTAGCAACACGGGAAAACAGAGAGTCAGGTTCTTGTCTTGACCACATATATGTAAAATCAAAACTAAGCATACAGACTGCTGTCATTAAATCAACAATTACCGACCATTACAGCACTGTGCTAGGGCTACACGGCAATACCACAAAACTACAAAGTAAGCAACATCTAACAAAAACCCAACAAATAAACTTCGAAGAACTTAAAACTGATCTAATTACAGAAAGCTGGATAGACGTATTAAAAGAAAAACAAACGGATGTAGCTTTATCTAGATTCTTAAACACTCTTAATAAACATATTGAAAAAAATACTACCTCTTATGTTAGAAAAATAAATAAATGTATAAAACCCTGGATAACACCGAATATAATTAAATGCACTCACAAACGTGACCAACTTCATCAGCAAGTAAAAAAACATCCATTCAACCATTCACTATATCAGTATTATAAAAGATACCGCAATATATGTAACAACATAATAAAAAAAAGGAAAGAACAACACTACAAACAAAAAATCGAACAAAACAATAATACTAAAAACATATGGAATGTCGTAAAAGAATTAAATGGTATTGAAACACATAAAAAAAGTAACATTAATACTTTGGTACACAACAACACTACCATCACTGATAAGAAAGAAATAGCAGATAAACTAAACCTTCACTTCTCCACAATTGGTGAAACACTAGCGCGTAAAGTATTAAATAAATACAAACAGCAGTCACACTATAATAATATAAAAACTAACGGACCCCATCTCCCCAAATTTGAGATCTCCCCTATCTGTTACAAAGATGTGGAAAAAATAGTAGATGACCTGAACATAGACTGCTCTCCAGGCCCGGACGGAATATCCGCTAGAGTAATTAAATCGTTCAAAGAAATATTACTAAAACCTATAGTTCATATATTTAATTTAAGCATCACAAAAGGTATTTTCCCGTCCCAACTAAAAACGGCTAAAATCACACCCGTACATAAAGCTGGCAATAAAGACGATCCAAATAACTACCGACCTATATCCATCCTAAATTTACTATCTAAGCTGCTAGAGAAATGTGTTTGTAATCAATTCACCAACTTTTTAGAAAAACACCAAATTTTAGCCAACAATCAGTTTGGATTTAGAAAAAATCGGGGTACACAAGAAGCAATACAGGAAGTTATTGGTTATATTTCAGACAAACTTGACAATAATAAAAAATGTATAGCAATAGCACTAGACTTGACGAAAGCTTTTGACACAGTTTCACATGAAAAAATGCTTCACAAACTAAAACAGACTGGACTTTCGGAAGCAAGTTACAACTGGTTCAAAACTTACCTTACAGACAGAACACAATTTACACAACTTGACAAAACTAAAAGTGACGAACATTACATCAAATACGGAGTCCCTCAAGGAAGTACACTAGGACCTGTTTTATTCCTCCTATACATAAACGATTTATGCAAGCTAACAACGGGGGGGAAAGTAGTTACTTTTGCAGACGATACAATACTCCTGTTCCACGCTTCATCATGGGATCTTGTTTTCAAAGCAGCTGAACTGGGTTGCAACATAGTAAAACACTGGCTGGAAAATAATTTGCTAACAGTCAATCTCAAAAAAACTAAGTATTTGACATTCAGCATAGATAAAAGAGGGCAGCCATCTAGCGATTTAAAATTGACTATGCATGATTGCCAACACCAAAACTGTGATTGCACCCCCTTGGAAAATGCAGATAGTGTGAAATACTTGGGAATCATAATAGACAGGCACCTAAACTGGAAACTTCACATTGAACTATTATCGGGAAAACTTTTAAAACTCATTTACCTTTTTAAATCCATACGTAATATTTTTAATAAACAGCAACTCAAAACTATCTATTATGCTCTTGCCCAGTCATTTTTGAACTATGCGATTCCAAGTTGGGGAGGTACTTACAAAACCACATTAAAACCAGCTATAACGGCACAAAAAACCTTGCTCCGAGTCATTAATAAGAAACCATTCACATACCAATCAGACAGACTATTCAGAGAATTTAATGTACTGGACGTTAGACAGCTGTTCGTTAAGTCTACCCTCATCTTCTACATTAAAAACACAAACCACCTAACAGCAACCAGTAACTCGCATTCACATAATACTAGACAAGCATTACGAAACCTTGACGAAATACCAAAAACTAAGACAACACATGGACAGAAAAATTACTCATACATAGGGCCTAAAATATTTAACATATTTAAAACAGACTTCCCGGAAATCAGAATATACTCAATTAATAAAATAAAAGCTTTAGCAAACAACTGGCTTACCTCCAAAGGTAGAACAGCAACTGAAAATTTACTTACTGTAATTGCGTAATAATGTCTTTAAATAAAAATATATACCTATATAAATTAATTAATTAATTAAGGAAAACAAAAAAATAATCTTAAACAAAACTTTAACCCTTTTTACATTAAACAATTATTCTACACATATTTACACTTGGACTTATGACTAACTCAACTTTCACTAACATTCCACTTGATACTCTATAGATACATAATAACTACCTTATGAAAATAAATACTACTGACGAACTCGAAAAAAAATTATAATTGTGTGCTATAACGCCACTCTGGGACAGGCCTAGCCTAGTAGAGTGGCATAATCCACAAATTAAACAAAACAAAAAAATGTGTAAATTATCTTATGTTTTATCTTATGTTCTATTGTTAAATTAGTATTAAGTATCTTATTTGTAAACAAGGATTTTTAAATAAATAAAAAAAAAAAAATATATATATATAATAACCCGCGCATTGTAGTCTTGAAAAAGACTGTTATTATGTTCCCAACGTTTCGGACAGACAGCACTGGCCATTTTTAGAAATCTTCCATTCCAATTCCAAGTATAGACGCATTAAATTAACGTATTAATATAACTAACAATAACGGAATTTCCGACAACAATAGATGAATTACCAGGTCGCAAAGTAAATTCAGCAATTAGCTTCGCATTAGGCTTCACTTGGATCTCGACGTCTGGATTGAACGGGTGTGCTTGCCACCAATTCAAAACAGAACTCTAAATACAAGGCGAAAATCCCTCTGAAAATGGCCAGTACTATCTGTTCGAAACGTTGGGTACATAAAAACAGTCTTTTTCAAGACTACAATACGCGGGTTATCCTAGAAAATAATCCTTCATCTTTCACCCGCGAAAATCTTTGAGCCTTTCTCCAGTCGTGTAATTTGTTTTTTTTAGCCGTGCATTCGTACAAAATTCTTATGTTTACATTTTACTGAAATATTTATTTCAAATGCATTTCGTGGTCTCGCATTTTCGCTACATACCCCGCTATGTACTATTTTCCAAAACACGCATTCCCGCTACAATGCGCACGCTGCGCGTGCACGACTTTCGTTATAATAAAAAATTTACCCTCAATATGAAAAAGAAGATTAATTAAAAAAATACGATTTTTATAAAGGGCGACTCTAGTGTCGGTTACTGGACTACTTTGGTTTGGAACGAAATTTAAAAAAAATAAATTAAAAAACAATGTATATTTTAAAAACTACGTTTTTTTACCGGGTTTACAATTTTAAACGTCTAACTACGTCAGAATTAATACTTTAACTTATGGATGTATCTTAAATAAATAAAACGGGAGACTTACTTTCACCGTATCCGAGTTTCTTCTATTATTTTCCCTCCACATTTCTTTCCACCATCGTCGCCATCGCACAATTATTTGATTGTACCTCAGACCCGCATTCTATCCCAAAGTTCTGAAAGCGGAAACCTCACCTAGAGTATATCAGGTTCACTGATCTGTTACATGATCTAGCCATTATGATTTTTTTATTTTTCGTGATTTTGATAACGTATTGCGATTTTGTCTGGATGCCTGTCTCTTGCGCTCATAGTTGGTGAGATTTCAGGATGTGGAAGCCGCCAGGTGCAATCACTCTGTAATTACTCGGTGGCCTGAATTCTAGAACCTCAGCCATTAAATCTTCTATCCCTCTATCCTAATGCAATATCCACCTCCTCGTACTGCTTTCGAGAATAGCCCCCGACTATTGTTAGTGGAGACGGGTAAAAGGTAAGCCACCTGCGCCTTATAACAGGAACACACGGTTAAGGGAAGAAAAACCACAACATAAAACCTACCTGGGCAGCAAAGTATGAAGGGCGACCGACAGGAAAGCCGGTCCATTATCCTTCTGACTAACAGTAAGTTCCAAAGAGTCTAAAATGACGTAATAATGCATTAACCGAGGCTCACAACTTGACCCAATTACACTTGTTGTACATTTACGTCAATTGCGTCGTAACTCTTGTTCACATAAATAAAATAAAGTCGTGATAACAAAGTTCTAGTTTTTTGTATTTACCGAAAATATTATATTATTATTTCTGTTTTTATAAAAAATTTCTTGAAAAGTACTTTATTTTGAAGCATTTCATTTATTTTTTCAGCCAACAAGGGGAACCGATAATATATTGCTCGATTGTTAATGGTTATTACTTTAGTTCGGCAAGTGATAGTGATGGATTGAGATAGGCAACCAAATTACAGCAGGAGGGAGGAAATAAGACAACATTAAAATAAAGAAGACAAAGATAACTCTATCGAACGTCGCCCCACTTGATTTACAAATAACCCAAAAATAAACACCTCAGAGTGCACTCACACGGATGTATTTTTTTTTTGTAAGTGTTGATTAGTTTGCTCTCCATGTAAAATTGTGTCCTAATGGTGCGATTCGAAATATACTATAAAGACATATTTCCATAAATGGTGTTCGTGCCAAAATCATACAAAAAAGGTTTTGTTATATTTTAAAGCAGATGAAAAATAATGTCTTTAAAATAAAATATTTTAAATTATTTGTTTGGAACGAAAACGTTATGAAATGATTTAGGACTGAAAATTTTATATTTTTTTAAGCAACATAAATGTTTCGAATGTTCTAGAAAAAATAAAAATAAAATTTATATTTTAGAAAATACAATATTTTACAAATGAAAATATTTACGTATTATAAAAAATATAATAAAGTTTTTTTATTTATAAACATGCCTAGCAGTAGGAATATGATGCCTTACCTTTTTTATATAGATATACGATAATGATTTAATTTAAAATACTTATTTGATATTATAATGATATCACAATAGTTAGTTACATAGGTATAATTTGTAATTTATTAGAAAATGTATAATTTTATCAAATTTAAGGAAAATTACATTCAAAAGGTACCCACTTACATTTTATTATTTTTAAATTATTTAATAAGTAAAAGATGGATCGATTTAAACAATAGAAATCATGTGTTGGGATCGGTTAGATTCGCCTTTCTTTTGAGTTTGATAGCGTTTTCTGTAGAATCTGTGCTGTTTTCTAAAATATCGATAAAACGATGAAATTTTATTTTGAAAGTAAACTACGATCAACCAGTTTCTGAATTCTTTTGCTTCAAGCGTTATTTCAATGAGATTTTCAGTAACCGCAGAGTTTTTATACAGTTGTATTTACAAAATTAAGAATTATACCAGTAATAGTCGTACCCATTAAAAATCGCGGAACATGAAATGGTTTGCGTCTTTGTTAAGCCCTATTATATATATAATATTTTTGACAGTCCACGGAGAGGCGGTGATAGCAATGTCCGATGTTCACGCCCTACTTCCAGCCCTGTAATTTAGTTTTTTTAGCCATGAATTTGAACAAAATAATAGTCAGGCAGACGGACAACGAAACTCTTATGTTTGATTAGATTTCATTGCTTTTACGAAAGGATAAGTCATTTTTTTGCTACCCAATAATATAGGGTTTTTGTGTCTAAATTTCATTCATTCAACAGTAATCTATGATTTTATTATAAGTAGAAGGTTAGAAAGAATTTTCAAATATGGTGAAATTCAATAATTAGGTATAACGAAGCAAAGCTTCATATTGCATAATAAACAAGGAAGTGTAAAAAGGAAAATAACACAATATTTAGATATTTTATTGTATTTTAAACAATCATGTGATGTGGTGTGATGAAATATTTCAAAGTATTTGTTTTTTTAATGCTAATTTTTGCTAGAGACAAAGCCTTACAAATAATTTTAAAAAAAAGCAAAATATAATTCGTGCTTGTCGGATGATAATGAAAGTCCTGTCTAATTTAGCCGGGTCCGGTTTTGTTATCTCGCTCATATTAAAACTCTTGTTTCAGACCATGTTTTAATCGCCATTTAATTTAATTTAATTTAAAAGACTTTAATAAATTTTAAAAAATCATGACTTTTTTTCATCCGCATTTGTTTTTCTTTGGAGTTAAGTCTGTAAAAACATTTTTGTTGGCATTTATTTAAAGAAAATCATTATTTTCACTATTTTTGTATATCTGGTTTGAAATTTAGAAACCATTTGTGACAATTACGAATGTTAATTAAATTAAATTAATTGGTTTTATCGAATGCAGAACAAGTCACCGCCATGTCCCTAGCGACCCACCCCAAGAACGTGTCCATAGTAGGTACGCTGATTTTCGAATCTCACCACCTCATAACCGGGGGTTGAAATGGAAAAAACAAACCTAGGTCAATGGTGTGAGACGACGATGGCTAAATGGTAAATGGGGAAAACCGATCCGTCCCATGTCCATTAGTTTGAAAGAGCAATTTTAAGAATTTTAAAAGGTCGGCGTCCCCCGTGACTCTGCAGATTTATTTAAGATCCCTCCCCGAGAGATATATGGTTAAAGTTCGAGCCTTTTTTCTCGCTAAAGTTCCTCCACAGACACGGTGTCGGGTTTTGTTCTCCGCCACAATACCTTCCTACATTGTTACCTTCGTATCTTTGTAAATTAATTCCACATAATCAATCATGTTTCGGGGTAATCATCCACTCTAATGAAATTCAGCGGTTGGTGTATTTGGATCCTTCGCTACTTAGGAGAGTCTTACTGATTATTATTCTCTAAATTACTGAGCTATTGAAAATTGCAGTACATCGCGTTGTAAATATTTGTCAAACATATATAATAATCTTTTCATTATATGCTGTTACCATAAAATGTATCATTAAAAACTTTTAAAATGTACCTAAATAGGTTTTCATAAAATAAATACATAATATCTTAGTTAACTATGAATAAAATACAACGTTGTTTACTTCACACAATGACACTTTAATTAAAAATTAAATCTTTTTCGATGCTTACTGCATCATTTTCAGTAGTAAACTAACTCTTAGGACTGGAAGACATGTATGCAAAAAAGGAAAAATAATAGTCATCTAGAAAATAAAGAAATTAATCTAAATTATGATAATGCACTCAACATACAAACACCACTTATAAAATCCCCCCCTCTTATCCGTACTAGCCCTGCCCAGCAACTACTTTCGTAGTTCATTTATATATAGTAGATAAAATTTCTTCTAGTCTTAACGTTTTAATTTTTTAATTAATGTGTCATTGTGTGAGGTAAGCAACGTTGTGTTGTAAAAGTTTACATAATATCTCTAAATCCTTGACCTTGGAACCCCTCTAGATTATAGTAGCTATTCCGCTAATTTAATATCTTACTCATAGTAACTCGATTTATTTTGAGAAAAAATATTAGTTGTGACTTTGCATAAGGGTAAACGATTTATAACTGTGGCCTCCAGGTTCAGATTTTCAATATACAAATAAGCGTGCGCCCACCTCGAAAGTTGTTGCGTACTAACCCGCGCCGCTAACCAACCACGTCAAGCATAGCTACTAGTGTATTGTGCACAATCGTATCTGTGTATTGAAAAGAGCAAAACTATGAAACACGGATTCTAGTAATCATGAAAAAATAGAAAATTCTAAAGAAATCGAAAAAAATTCAAATGCAAATTAAATTTTGTAATAAAACAGGCAATTATGATCATGTTTCTCAGTTTTTTTATGTGTCACATATGACCGTAAAATAAAATATTCATAAAATTCGCATAACGTGCCTATATTTTTTTGTTTTCTATACACTGCGACATGATTTCCCGGCTGCCGTCGCTCTGTGCCTCATGCCAGGGCGACTACACCCTGGACTCCACTTCCACCAGCTAGTGTCAGAAAGAGAGCACTGAGACAAGGCGTGGATTCGTCTTTCCTAAGCAAGTAAAATATCCAAAAACTACCTTTTGATAGTCGATCTTCTGCAGATATTCCAAAAGAAATGTATGAATTACCAGGCCACGATCAGAATGTGGCTTTGTTATGTCATAATGCCTTGTGGTGCGTACTAGTTAAAGCAATTAAAAGTAAGGTTATAAATCGTTTGAGAAATGTTAAAGGAAACAAGGACCAGTTTAAATTTGCCCGGGGCATGAAAGATAAATCAAAGATAAGTTCATAACACAAGCTGGCAGTACGGCGGCGATGTCCAGAGAATGACAGCAGATTCCACTGCAAGCCTGCTTCTTGAATTGCTAATTGAAAACGTGGAACGCTTTTATCTACGATTCAAAACGAAGCATCACAGGGACTGAGGTGGTGTTAAACAATGTATTAAATTTTACTTCATGTGGGTAGGCATTGCGTCACACGATCTAATCTGCCTGCATCTTCAATGCGGCAGGGAAGTCAGAGAACGGGTCGTGGATTCAGGGATGTCGACTCTCTCCGAATCCCCACATCCGCAGATTATCTAGCAGGTCTCTTGTAGGACGCTTTGTCTGCAGGAACACGGCATCTTGGCCCGCCATCATCTCGTGCCGTCTTCAGGGCATAACCAAGTACGCCGAAAGGAACAAAGCCATGGAACGCAGTAGAAAGACCGCCCCTGGAGGAGTTTTATATTATAATTATTGCATCGTTAATCAAACATCGTGAAGCAGCGCAGAGCAAGTTATTTCATCTCAATCAGTTCAAATCTTATCTCTTGTCAGAGGGGCGTCTGAGTCGAGCGGCGGTTTTCAGAGACTAATGTCATAGAAAGCTGCCGCCCGCAGACGCGGCGTCTGTTTACTATGGACGTGGATAGGGTGGACAGCCGTTAAATAAATGAAACCTTAATTTAGGACAGGCATTCCCAAAAATTTTTACAATACAATAACTAATTTTAATTTATCAATAAATCATTGACGCATAGCACTAGGCAGCACATATTACACTATATTTCACCTATCTTATACCTAAGCAAACATAACTCTTTAACTCAAAAATAATTACGGACAATGCAACGCATTTTTATGCAATTTCTAAATGATCTGGGACATGCACAATCTATTGCCGGTTTCTCCCCTTGATGAAAAGTTTCGACTTTCGACATCATCGGGCAACAAACGCTCTGCAAAACATAAGATTTAAAGCTAATTTTGGTTCAGTGTTTATTTTGTTGGAAATTCTGTAGGGAAGGGAGTTAAGGGAATGTTTATTTGCTATATATATACATACATGTATAGTAGGGTGGGCCAAAAATTATTTTTTGTCATTTCTTAAGGGGCACATCGATAAAAAGGTGCCAAATGGTCTCAAATTAACATATGTAAAATATCATTACATTCTTATAAGTCTAACTGCCTCCGGATTGATGACGATTTTTCTTTTTTTTCGAGATACGTTCTCATTAGGATTCCAAACCAATAAGCGTAACTTTCTTCAAGCATAGACAATGTATATCATGATTGCGAGTATGAAGGGTTAGTGGGTTCAGTGTGGGAGAGTCGAGGAACACCTAGGGCGTACGTGCGCCCTGTTCACGTATTTAGTCATGGTCAGTATAGCTCTGGCCGCAATTACTCGAGGTTGTGTCCGGCTTGTTTTCCTTATTTCTAGTATGGTTCGTACACGTCAAAAGCAGATATGTCCGTTGTTTGGTGATTCAAGTGATATTAAAAGTAATATGTTACCAACCTATGAAGATGTTATAAAGTTCTGAGTGGAATCGGCAAAAGATAAAACGTGATAATGAGACTAATAATGAACCCACTTACTTAGGAAATACAGAATATTGTCGTTGCAATAACTGAAGAAATATAGTCAAGAGCTTCTATTCCTACTATCCAAAAAAAAATGACGGAAAGTGACGTTGAAAAGGTATCATCTGAAATTCAACAATCTTTGAAAAACCACTCTCAAATACCAAAGAAGAAATTAGAAGAATTTCGCCGTACCAGTTAAAATTGTTTGACATTTCGTCTTGTAAATATAAGAATATTTACGAATGCATTTGCATTTGCTCCAACTTCTGGCACATCGAAATGTATAGACCAAGCAATCACCGATTTTTTTTGAAATCAGAAATATTTATGAAGTCTTTGGTGGCTGTTGCATATGATGGAACTAACGTAAACGTTGGTAAATATAGAGGTGTCATACATCTGCTTGAAAACAGATTAGGTAAACCGTTGCAGTGGATTATCTGCTTACTTCATATGAATGAAGTACCGTTTCGGCACTTATTTCTACATATTGATGGTGGCACATCGGGACCCAAAATATTTTCAGGGAGAATCGATAAAGATCTAGAAGTATGTGAAAAAAGGCCCATTGTTCGATTTCAACGTATTTCAACAGAGTTACCCGAGTTTTCTGTTCAAGGTATTAGCACTGACCAAACATATGTATATATGTTTGGTCAGTGCTAATACCTTATACCTTACATTTATTCTGAATAGTCTCAGCGATTTCAACAGGCATGTTACTTAAGGATTTAGTTAACAAATCGCCAGGCAAAATGTCTCACGCCCGATAGCTAACTCATCCTAATCGAATTCTGCGTTTGTATGTTTTAATGGAATCTCCTTCTAATAACTTAGTAATTCTTGCTACGTATGTCGTCAAGGCTTACACCTCAACATTGTTTGCTATAAAAATTCACCCTTCCTGTAAAGATGGAGCACCGAACCTGTTCAAACTCATCACTGCAACAGAATATTTGTCCACAGAACTGGAAGCCATAATAGAATCTGTAATTCAATGAAACAGTTACTTCACACACCCTGAAAATTTATTAATCGCAATGCTGACTGACTTGTTTCGACTACCTACTATAAAATTGGATGGATTGTCTTATACAGATCTCATTGACTGGCAGAAGAATATATTCGTTCCTGACAAAAACATCCAACTGTTTGTCGTTCAAAAGCAGAAAGAGAACTCTCATTACTATGCCTGCCATGCCGCAAAAAAGCCGTTGAAAGAGCAGTCAAGACTGTGACAGAAGCTTCAGAGAAGGCTTCATAAAAAACAAATATTATCTCGGAAAGCCATGCCGAAATTCGATATAATGAAGGATTTTTCGGCTGTTTCAAACATTATAAAAAATAATAATATTAAAGCCATTTTTGTAAACATTTGCTTGTAATAAATACATTTAACTCGTACAAGTATATTTTGTTTTATTATTTAACTTTTTATGCATTTTAAACTTTTTATCTCTTGTTATAAAGACTCGTTAAAAATGAGATTTTTTTCCAAAAATGTGTTCTTTAAAGTCAATCCGGAGGCAAAAGATGACATCCCATTGTAATGAAATTTTATAAGTAAGCTAAAAACATCATTTAGCACCCTTTTCTTGATGTGCCTAATAGAAAACATAAAAATTTTTTTTCTTCATACAACGGTGGCCCACCCTAATGTATAGGTTATTTATAACATATTACAAATAATGTGGAATTTCTAAAAATTAGCTAGCCAAATTAATTACAATAGATTGCTTTTAATGTGATTGATTTTGTACGTGGGTTTGAGTTTTTGGCTTTTTGTACTAATCTATAATTGTGGGGTATAAAAGCAAAGGCAACAATATCCAAAAAGAATTAATGCAGTCATCGAGGATTACTAATTTATAATGTACTAAATTGGAGATTTCATAGGAAACATGGCATATTCATTTATAGAAAACATAATTTTTGAAGGTTTAGATACATAAAATCATGAATTTAGTACATTTTAAATTAGTAATCCTCAGTGACTGCATTCAAAACATTTATTGTATATTGCTAACTTTGCTTTTATACCCCACAATTGATCTCTTCGAGTTTATCTTTAAGATAAAATCTTAAAAAATGTACACATGCTGACGAGATTCAGCTTAACTATTTATCACAGGCATTATTTATTTATATCACGGTATTCAGAAGTACCTATTTAAAGGTATTTAAATATATCAATTGAAAAAATATAGTCACCACTGGGACACGGACCCTAACTTTACATTTCCGGTAAACAGCTTCACCAATTAAGCTAAAATACAGATACTAGTATTGTAGTATCACCAAGATGGAGTAAAATATCGTGAAGTGGGTCTAGTGATACAAACTTCTCGATGGCTACAACGTTTATTGCCTAAACTGGGCCACTCGGCCAAGCGGACCGTGAACAAGTAATGATAAAAATGTGTTTACTCCTGCATAATCAGGTTGTGTATGCAGGACCTGATCCACCATACAAACATTTTTTATTTTTTTATTATTTTTTATTATTATTATTATTAATTTATTTTATTTTATTTTTTTAATTTAAAGACTATCGACAAGTCAGAATGACCCTAATGGATAGTCATTTAGGACAAGGACATACGCAATATTTTATTTTGCACGTGGATCGGGATGACCTATGTGCCAAAAGTTTTACGGTGTAGGTACATTCTAATAAATCACAAAAGGAATCTATTTAGGCATGAATCACCATACACGAGATCAAAAATACATAATTTAGAAAGTTTGGATAATATTATTTAATTTTTTTTGTCTTTAAATAAAATTACTATTTGTTTAACACCATTTTATTGAGTAAACACCAACCAGTTTCAACTCACAGCTGAGTCTTCATCAAGGTTGAGTATTAACTTAACTCTGATGAAGACTCAGCTGTGAGTTGAAACTGGTTGGTGTTTACTCAATAAAATGGTGTTACACAAATAGTAATTTTATTTAAAGATATAATGTCTCACCACAATGTGTTTGTTTCGTGTGAAAATTTGTTTTTTTTTTGTCATTTCTTAAAATTTGATTGTTTTATTTTTGTTTCTAATGTTTGTAAAAAGATCGTATCTACAAAACATAAGCCATTAAATTCATTGGGTCAGAGCTTCCCTGTAAACGATATTTGATGTTTTATTTTGTGGCAGCAAAATATTTTTTTTTTCAGGAGCTCCGACCCGCGATAGGCCAACATACAGTTGGCCATGAGTAAAAAATAATTTTCGTAGGTCGATCCCTACTGATTCGAAGGTTTGGCCTTGGGACTTGTTAATAGTTAACGCGAAATATGTTTTTACGGAAATTAAAGCCATATGAATGGGATTGGCAGATCAGTTGGGATCAACGGTATCCTCGGTATATGAGCTAGTTGACCAGCTGCTTGGCCGGTGATAATCATCGCTACAATTAAATTGTCCTTCCATTCCTTAATAAGCAGCCTCGTCCCATTACACATGCTCGAGGAGCTTAAATTTCCCAAAAACATGATTGGAATTCCGATTTTAAGCATCAATTCGTGTGGTGGCATTCCAGAAGGGTTTAGTGAATTTAAAAATTCCTGTGGATAATGGACTGCGTCTTAGATATTAGTCATAGTATCAATCAATTTGTAATTTTTCATTTGGCCGGGGACTTTTTGAATAATCAAATTGTTTATTTCGTTGACGGTTTCATTCCTAGGTAACACTATTGCCCTAAAACACAACCAATGAAAGTTCTTTTCGTGGAAATTCTCGATGTCAAGGTATACTGCATCTATTAAAATTTCTAAATTATGGACTATTTGGCCTAAAGACTCATCCAGAAGAATGTCACAATTTCTGCTTAAATTTGGAGAGAGAAAAATTTCTTCCCCAAGTTTTAGCAGTTGTTGTGGGAAATCACTATCTGTGATTCCATGAAGATGAGCTCTCATATTCGTCCATAATTTTAAATTTTCAATCGAAGTTCATAAAGGAGATGATTTCAATCATGCTTTGATGATATCTGCTCGCATACTTCTGTTAATACCAGGAAGAATCTGTCGGAAATCTCCAGCAAATACAAAAGTAATCCAGCCCATGAGAGCAGAGGAGTTTCTAAAATCTTTTAAGGTTCTGTCCACGGTCTCTATATGTGCTCTATGGCTCATGGTGCATTCATCTCACATTATCAATGAGGCGTATTGTAGTAATTTACCAAGAGGCCAATTTTTGCGGATAGAACATGTAGATTGTCGCTAAAGATTTACAGATAGTGGAAGTTTAAAAGCAGAATGAGCAGTTTTTCCACCCTTTAAGAGAATTACAGCAATTCCTGACGAAGCAACTGCAGAGCGTACGTGATGTAACAATATCCTAAGATAAAAACTCTCTGATTGACAATGATATACACCGTAGACTCTTCCTAAAGCGGCATCTTTTTTTATGCCTGTGGCCTAATTTGTACCGGCGTTACTTTTGCATATTTTAACATGAAAAAGTACTTACTGTAACATAACTGTAATAGTTAGACATATGGTATCGCGGATTTTTTTTTGTAGATGTCTTCTATAAAACTGTGGTACATCACTTTGCTCTATTGTCAATAATTTCCGCAGCGTATGCGATATAAGGTTTCTTTTTGGTATTTTTTCATACGTTGGGTTACAATATTGAAGTTTTCATATGGAATAACTTTTTTGAAAATATTCTTTAACCTATGTTCATCAGGAATAATGTAGGATTTTAAATGTGAAAGAATTTCTCAAATCAGTCCAGTAGTTTCGGAGCCTATTCAATGCAAACAAACAATAAAATCTTTCCTCTTTATAATATTAGAATAGATAATAAAATCTAGTAACCAACAAACAAGTGCAGAAAGGGAGATTCTTTTAATACTACAGATCTCAAAATAAATACTTATTTATTTATCATTATTGCACAGTGATTCAAAATTATACTCGCGCGACATATTCCAAGAATATTTTTCGGGCTTAGGTTGTAAATATCGTAAATTAACCTTTTTGAATGTGCCTTAATTTTTCTACATGATGAGAATGAATATATAAAAATATGTAAATGATACTTCTATGATTGTACAACTTTTTACTTAAAAATATTGAAAAAAAAGCCAAATTTGAAGTCGCATAACTCCATAACCATTGATATTAGGACATTTGTGCTTGAACATTTTCGACCCATAATCTAGGCAGAAATCTACCTGTTAAGTTTTGTAGACTAGTTCTGTTACATCCTGTATATGTTTGTTTGCTTGATTTGACAATTATGAAATACGTATTCATCATCTCGGATTGCACGATTTAGACCCGTGCCGTGCAAACGGATTTGCTGCGAATCATCCGAACTTCCCTTATATGTATATGGGACACAAGATAAAATGGACAAAGTAAACCAAACAGCAAAATCCCCAAAATGAATATGAATAAACTGGGCTACTTTTGGCAAAAACCAACTTATTTTCGAAAACAAAGAGATCCCAATTAGCTTAAAAAGAAAAGCCTTTGAATCGTGCATATTGCCAGTGATGACGAATGAAGTAGAAACGATGACTCTAAAAAACAAAAGTGTAGAATGGCTCACAATTCTGAAGTGGAGATCTTGGGAAAATAAAAGACACGTTGGAAGACCTCAATAGAGACGGGCTGACGATACAGCCACTGTGGCTATAAGAACGGAAAGGACGGAAGAGTGTGTAAGATGCCTATATCCAGTAGGCAAGAGATGAGGGTTAAATTAGAAAAATAAGAGATATTGGAACATGCTTTATAGCCCTGTATTGATGGGTCCGCTCTGTACTAAGTACCACAATGAAGTACTTCACTGTATTGAAGTACACACTTAAACATTTTTAATATAAGTGTACACTTCAAACTTTAAATGTAGCACTTCAAATTGTACATCTTTACACTTCAAACTTTATACTTCAAATTTCAGTAATATAATAAGTTTTCGCACAATTTTTGGGAGATTTTATTTATGTGGAAATTTATGTAAGTAAAACGAGGATGTGACGAAATCGTAAGCACCCCTCTCCCCCGTGAATTTGAGAATTTTTGGAGACTGAATTTTGTGGTGGCTGAAAACTTCCCATCCCTAGTTGGTATTAGAACAATTTTGGAGTAGTACTTCGTGTAGTTCACTGAAGTAGATAACATTTTTTTAGCTACGTTCACAATTTTGTAGTGCAACAAGTAGTTCACTTCATGTAGTTCGTTTAAGTAGATGAGCGTTATATTTCGGTACCTACTACAAATGAAGCACACACTTTGAAGTCTTCAAATTGGTGAACGTGTGCATGTTGAAGTCTTCATTCTGAAATGAAGTTTTTTACGTTCATAAATACATTATTTTAAATTCACCTAATAACAAACATAATAATTTCGTTGTCAGTCCTTCTTTTAGTCCACCTGTCTGTCTGTCTGTCCCCGTAACTTCGTATTACATCCGTAATTTTGTTCTAGTTAATTAAAAAAAAAAATGGCTAGATATGGGACTCCGAGCCACCTAACCCGAACCGGCCGCTTCACGCATATTGCTACGGCCGCCTCTCCATGGACCGCCAAAAAGATAGTATAAATGGTACACTAGCGATTAGCAAAGACGAGAACCAGTGTTCCGTCATTTTTGACGGGTTAAATCTCATAATTCTTAAGTGTGATAAGTTTTCAATTAGAAAATTCAACTTTGGTACACAAAACATTATAAGAAGCTTTGGGCCTTTAATAGAAAAACACAGTTTTGCTTTTGTTCATGTAGCCACAAATATTTTTGGAACACTCAGTTCATTATATTCAAGAACACATATTTATTATGTAGTTGCATTTTTTTCAGAACAAAGTTTAAAAGGAGCCAAGTATTTTTTCGTGAATTTGATTTTTCTGTATGTCTTTCTAATTAATTAATTAATTAATTTGTTTTTAAACTCAGTTCAATATTAAGAGTACTGGCGATGGAACCTGAACAGTATCTAGATATCAAAGGTCTCTACATGTACTCGTAAAAGACATCTACAAAAAATAATTATACAGCAGAGACGTCTTAAGTTTGACTTTACATATGAAGTGATCGTATTTTTCCGCTTAAACGTATCGTTTTTTCTCTGAAAAAAGTAGAAATATTTTTTTTAAATTTGGTATTTCGGAGAGGCGTATTTACTATGTATTGAAAAAAAAGTAAAAAATAAATTATGTAACAAAGCATACATCCGAGTAAACGTAGGGACCATAGAAATTCACTATTTATTTAATTTTCTGTTTATTTAATTCGGTTATATATTCATGTGACATTAAATTTTTTTCTAATAATATCACAAAGCATGATTAAAAATAATAATTTGTAAATCGATCAGTTATTTTTAAAAGACACTGTTTTTGAGAAATAAATTTTTAGTGGTATTTTCAATTTTTTTACAACTTTTTAACTTCAATAAATTAAAATAATGAATATAATTATTTTAAAATGAATAAAAAAAAATAAGCTTATTCACAGATCCTCATTCATACTTTGGTTATATAATGAGAGGCAAAAAGTACTCCATTCTTCACCTCGTCATGAAGTGGAAGATTGAGGGTCGCAGAGGGGTTGGAAGGAGGCGGCATTCCTGGCTTGGATCCGAGAGTGGACCGGGATAAAAAGCGTGGAAGAGCTGTTCCGCACTGCCCTGGACAGGGAAACTTTATCCCAGGTGATTGCCGACGTCGGGGGGACCCGACAGAGCACATGAAGAAGAATTCATAGATCCTGCAGCAAAATATTCACTTGGATTCTTAGTTCACATGATGACACAAGGTAGTTATAATTGTCGGTGAATAAGTTGTAAGATTGGCACATTCTTGCAAATGGGTGAGCGTAATTCGGAGTTGTTGCGAATAACAGGAATGTGGAAGAGCCAGTGTGTATAAGTAGCCCCTGTTGAAATGTGAATATTTATTAATTAAGATAATAGTGATGGCCAATTAAATTGGTTTTGGCAGAACTTAAACAGCTTTAAAATGTCGGGAGCTGCCAGTCTGTTTTTTTAAATAAAAATATTGAAATATTTCAATGAATCTGCATTGTGCTGACGATTAATGCATTTGAGTGGTGTGAAATTAAATTATTTCCACGAAAAAAACTTTGTTTTTGCGAATTAATGAATAAAAACATGAAAAGGAAAAAATTTATTCTTATTTTTGGCAGTATTCACGATTTCAAAGAAGATTTTTATTTTTTTATTTTTTTTATTTTTTTTTTATTATTTTTTTTTTTATTAATTTTTTTTTTTTTTTTAATCTCAGACCCACAAAACATCACATTGATATTTGTCTGTAGGTGCATCAATACATATATATAAATAAATTGTATATACCAGAAATACATTCATATTAATTAATTACAATAGATCTTATAAACTCAAATACAATTCTACAATACTATACAACAATACAAGAAAAAATACAAATATTACCAAAATCAAAATAAGTCTCTTTTATTTAATAACATATTCATTAATTCTGTATTTTGCCCTTTTTTATTAATATCCATTTTGACACGACATGGGATTTTATTAAATATTTTTGGTATGACATATTTTAATGTTCTTTGTCCATATTTATTTATGACCTTCGGTATTCGTAGTCCTTCTTTAACCGTAAATCTGGTACTATGTTTATGAATCAATCTATGCTTATAATAAATAAATATAATTTTTCAATAGAAAATAGTTCAACAGATAGAATAATCGTCTCGCTTCCGAGGTTGCCGAGGTGCAAAAGGATATTTTTTGGTATTCATTCCTCAGGCATTTTTAGCACATGTCCAAGCCACCTTATTTGTGATTTTTATATATGTAGAAGTGCCATACCGAGTGCACGCTTTAATCATGTGATCAATGTGATGGGCAGAGTGAGAAGTTTCGATACCACCCCCCTAAGGAAACTCATCTCAGCAGCCTGAATCTTGCTCCTTCTCTCCCCCTTAGGATTCAAATTTAATGGCCATATAATAGAGTGGGCCTGTGCACAGATTTGAAAACAATCAGTTTTGTATTGACACCTAGCTCGGATTTTGTTCACTATAGAGATAAGGTAGAACGCCGGCCGCAGCTCCGCTATTTTACTTTTCTGCCTCCCATCGAAAATTCCCGTAGAAACCCGTAGAAAATTCCACCCCAAGATATTTGAGTTTATCGATTTGCTTCAGCTGGATCACTGATTTGAGTGCACCCTTCATTGAAGGAATTTATCCACTCTTTAAGGTCCTCTTGTGTGGTCGCAAGCCTCACTATATAATCCGTGAAGAGTAAGGAATCGATTTCTACATCTTGTCACATAAAGGGTGAACAAGATTGCTGAAAGTGAGCAACCTTGTCTCAATACTATCCGACATTGAACTACACCGATATTGCGTTTTTTTTCGTACGCAGCTTTTGCAATCTTCATACAAGGATTGAGTTGCCCTGAGAAGGTATCTCTCTAATCTGTATTCGTCTAGCACTGCCCACAGGATGTCGCACGGTACCAAGTCGTTTGCTTTTTGTATATGTTATTGTATCGTAAACAAGTGTTCTGTTACCCCCCTCAGGCTCTGAAACAACACTGGCCTCCTTGGATACTATTTTCCCATATTCGGTGACATTTTTTTCCGGAATGTGAGTGTAGTAGTACTTTATCTGGCTGACTTAGCGAAGTAATTCCTCTGTAGTTGCAACACACTTTGCTGTCTCCTTTTTTAAAAAAAATCACTCGTGTTTCCCAAACTTTTGGTACCTTGTTCGTCTTCCACGCTACTTAAAGTATGCGGAGTAGCCAACGTATTTCCTTATTGCTCAAGATTTTCAGCATCTCAGGCCTTATGTCGTCTCTGCCAGCTGCTTTCCCATTTTTCAGCAACTTTAAGGCACCTTTGACTTCCTCTATTATAATACCATTATCGTCACTATCTGGTGCCAGGGAGTACTGACTCACCAACCTCATGGTTTTCGGATTAAGGAGATTAAAAACGTAGTAAAATTAATTTTTAAATTATTTTAACAGCGAGTGGAGAGGGTGGAGGGGAATGTGGGACGAGAGTAGAAGGAAAGATAAATTGTATGAATTAGTTTGGGTGCGGTTGCGTAGATATTGTTTGTTTTACGTCTCTTATCAAATAAATAAAATGTCAATGTGGTGACAGTTTGTTTCAATTAAATTTATGGATCTACACAAAAAGGAGTTTTGTTTTGAGTTGGTCTTACAAAGGAGGAGATGAAAAGTAGTTGAATGTCTGTTATTGCGAGTTGGGATGTGAAAGATATTCGTTGAAGAAGTTACGGACCATCAACTAGATTGTGTTATTTTGAAAAACATCACCGTGTCAGCTATGTCTCTTCGACAAGTTAGAGTCTAATGAGCGGAGGTCTAGGTATCTTAGGAATCTGTTTCGGACGCATTCAATTCTATTTTTGTGTACTGCATAACCTGGATTCCACACCTGAGATGATTATTCTAAAATACTACGAACGTATGAGAAATAAAGTGTCTTGAGGGTACTGAGATTTTTAAAATGTTTACATGTGCTTATGACAAAACCAAACAAAGATAATGCGTTGGTGACTTTGTAATCGATCTGTTTGTTTTACTATCAATTATCACCCCAAGGTCTTTGCTTTCGGTTTGATAGATAATGGTAGATTATTAAATGAATATTCATTAGAGAATTTCTTTTTTTCTTGTAAAGCGTGCAACGAATCATTTAGAAATATTTATTTCCATTTATTATTATTTTATTGAACTGTTCCTTGATTGGCACTGGTTAACGCTACTTTTAGATCACTTCTGGTAAATTACTTCAATGTTTGCTCGTAGAAACCGCGGTACCCTTTTATTTACTTTTTCACTTATATCACACAGGTTTTATTGCAGAGATGTCCCTTTGTTATCGTCACGAACTAAATTGACTAACCTGCTGTTGCGTAACTCCTTTTATAGATAAATTCTTTAGTCATATTTGTTCTAATATTAGCAAGAGGCCTGTCAAATGTTTTAGACTTTTCCAATGTAATTATATTGATTATTTAATGGAATTTCGTAGATTCTTCATGAGAAAGAATATCCTCACACAAGTGTGTAATTTTCAAGAATTAGCGGTTACGGATAACTGGCCTTTCTTTGCGTGACGTTATTGTATTATTCTCAGTATTTAGTAGGTTTGCCATTTCGTTACAATATATTGTGGTTTTGTCTTCACTATATAATTTATTGTTATTATGTTATATTACAAATAATTATAGTCTTCGTATTATCTTTTTTTTTAAATTTGGATTTTTTTCTTAAGGATGTTAATATTTCATTAAATATTTCTGTTTATATGAAGGAGCAAAAAAATACAATTCGGCTTGTATTGTACTTTATATTTTTGCCAGTTGCTTTCATATACATGTGTCCTTTCACAATAATACCTATTTTATCGTAATGTTTGCGTAATATTGTTTCTATATCATTCTTTAAAAGTGAGTCCCTGGGACCACACCTGTGTGATTATGAAAAAAATATGCACTTGGTAAGTCAAAGATAAAAATTAATTATTCGCTTCAAAAACAAGCACTTGGCAAGTCAAAGTTCGAAATGAAATCTGCGCTGAATTTAATATTCGATATCTTTTTTGTAGTCTACTTTATGTTTTTTTTGTACACTACGATTATTTTCTTAAAGGTATTGGTGGTTTAGTTCACGAACGCACCAACGCTGTAAAGTATTATTAAAAAAAATACATAAATTTATGTAAATCTCCCACAGTTTATAATTTGCGTAAAGTACTATGAAAAACGTGAATATTTTAAGACATTATAATAATCACGAATATACGTCACAATCGGAAGCATTTTCTGACATATTTTTGGTATAAATATCGAATAATTTCTGAAATCTCACAACTTATGCCACAGCTCTCAAATTGCGCTACTGCTTCAACTTGTGCTACAAGATGCCTTTTAAGTGTTAAACTATCTTTCTGCTGGCTGCTTCTTTCATACAGGTATAATTTTTTTTATATAACTATTAATATTTATCTCATTTTAAAAGTGATCCATGTACCTATATTTTTTACCTGTAAACGTGAAATCCACGTACGTATTCATAAAAATATCTTCATTTTATAACCAAATTAAACCTTTGTATTCCTATGTGGCACACCCATGTACGTGTATGTGGACAAACATACATATAACTGTTTTCTTTTAGAAAATATTTATTATATTTTATTTTATTTTATTTAATACATGGTACAAATACAAATCTTACATATTAAATTGACTTTTTTTAAATACTTTGTAGTCACGTAAACTTTATCAGTGAGCTCTTGAGACTGATGCGGGAGCCTCACTTCTTATTTTGTATGTAGATACATAAGAGTCATTTAAAAATACTTTAATAATAGGTAATTTGATAATTAAATGTTAAAGTATTTTGGAAAAAGCTAGAAGTTTAAAGGATTTATGAATTTATGTTGGATTTTAGGAAGGTTTAAATTTTTACTCCCTTTCTTTTAATTCGTAGCGTCTTGATTGTTTTTTCCCGTGATCTAATCGAGCTGAAACTTTGCAAGCAGACTCGTGGCGATGACGAAAATGATCTATCAAATTTCCGTTTAAAAAAATGAATAATTATAGCATAATTTTGGATATATAGAAATTTTAATGTTTTTTTCAAATTGGAATCATTACAGAAGTGTGTCTTCTGGGGTATTTTGCCGTGTTTTAACGACCTTTTTGGCCGACGTTTCGAATCCTATTTCAGGGTCCATCATCAGGACTGATGTGTTACTGTGAGTGTTGGTGTAACACAACACCAATACTCACTATAACACATCAGCTCTGATGATGGACCCTGCAATAGGATCCGAAACTTCGGCCAGAAAGGTCTTTAAAACACGACGTAATATCAAACCAGAAGATTCTAAGTGGCCATGAAAACCTAAGAACATTCAGATTATAAGCATTTATTAAACATTAACCATTTGAAACATGTAGGCAATATTACAATACATCGCTGTTCAAATTCAAGAATTTAACATATTTCTTAAACTGCTCGTATTTTGAAAAGTTTCTTACTTGAAATTTGTTTTATGACAACAATATGTTGTACCATTCAAATCCCAAGCAGGAAAGTCTAGTGATATTGTGCCATGGTGGTTGGTTAAGTTGGTATTTTTATTTGCCCCTTTGTTCTATATTTATTGGTTGTACAGTCTAAGGGTAACATAATGATGTTCATATTTTATTGAATTGAGTAATTTCAGCCAAATGATGCCCTTTTTGGAATCGATACTGCGATCCAGAACATATTCAAATCAATGGCAAATGATGTTACCGTTGCTCAAAATGACTTAAATGGAATGAGAAATAATCTGACTGCTCTCTGATACTCAGTTGAACACATCGTTTACTAATCAACTGATCCAATTAATAAACATAAACGTGATGAAAAATCAAGGGTCAGAAGCAAAAATCCCGTACTGCATTGATGTAAGTAATAAACAGGGTGTTTCCAACCAAATCCACCATATTTCAGATTACTGTATTTTATGTTCTAACACGTGAAAATGTAAAGATTTTGAATTTTCGCATTCTTCTTACAATATTTCTAATTTATATTCTGTAAAACAATGGATAATGCTTTATGTAACTTTTGTCGAATATTATAAATTCATTCATTTTTATGCAAGTCAAATAATATCAAAGCTTTCAGAAAACTTCTGGTTAAATTTTTTATCTGTACAATAATGCACGGGGCATTTACGACTTGATTGCGTTGGTGGCTATAAGTGCGCCCAAGATTCCGCCGCTGCAGCGGCGCGAATCTGGGGCGCTTGATAGTCGTACCTAAAACAAAATATGACAATTTGGTTCTAGTCAACTCATAGCCATAGTCGCAGATGATCGCACCTAAATTCTTAATAATTCTAAAAAAGACACATGAACCTAAATTTTTGTATAAAAATTATGTGTCTAAATTAATTCAAAAGTATTTAAAAGTCTCAATAAAAAACAATAAAAAATATATATTAAATGCTTTGTCGTAGCACGATTATAAAAACTTAAACTCAAATAAATAAATTTAAAATAAAATACATAAAACAAATCATACATACCTTCAACTTGAATATCCATTACGATACAATAAGTCACAAACAAAAGATTCTTGTAAAAACGCAAGTTACGTACCCACTAATTAGCACTTAATGATAACAGTATGAGCGGATATGTGCAATGCGTTCACTTCGGATGCACAAAAACAAATGTAGAAATTAACTGATTGCTATTCCTTTTATACATTTAAGTAGTGTCACTAATAGTAAGTATTGAGACGAGGAATCGTGGTTTAATTCAAAGATCGTGATTCAAGCCCTATGGTGCGCTGGAATGTGTTGCACGTATTTAGCTTTAACTCATAATTTGACTAAAAACCAATCTTTATTATTAACTTTTTTAATTTTTTAGCTATATCCAACGAGCTTCGAGAAAGTGGTATTAAATAAAACAACGACACTTTCCAATTGCGTAAGCCCAGCTGGTGATAATTAAACACAGGCTATTGCAATCATGGAAAAGGAAGAATCGAAGTTAACATTCTTACTGGAAGTCACCAAAGTAACATGCGTATTAGGAAGGGCCGGTGGTATAGCATCGTGTCCCTATGCCATTATAGATCTGCTCAGTGGAAAGTGGATAAATTCGCCTATCGACAGCCCATCTAATGTGAGTCAAATTAAATTATTACTAACCCATAATTGGTCCGCAACTATCCACGCGCATTTCAATATGACATTTTTTTTCATATTTCTTGTAACAAAATAATCACATTTGAAAATGTATACTCTTGCACTTAGTTAAAAGAAAAATGTATACGTATTACTTTCCTTTGTGAAAGTATAATGGAAAGTCACACAAAAATGATCTATCGGTACGTAGTAGAACTTACAAATGTTCAAAAATATTTTAATCTTGAGTCCATACAAGTGCTACTTCTCCTCTCTCTCTCTTTCTCTTCCTCTCTCCCCCTCTCCCTCTCTCCCTCTCTCCCTCTCTCCCTCTCTCCCTCTCTCCCTCTCTCTCTATCTCTATCCCTCTCTAAACATTATCATATCGTGAGTATGGGTCTCACGATACGCTGATGGTTAAAATATGTACACATGTTTCAACTACTATTTCATACTTTCCTTCATTGAAATAAAATAAGAGTGGTGTATTCTTTCAGAAATCTGAAGCTGATCAGCTCGCTAGCAATGCAGATGCAAGTACCTATTACTATTTGCCAAAGTGATTCATATAACGGATTGAAGTCAGCAGCTATAATAGATACGATTACTTATTGCGTAGTATATATGTAGCTGACTCATTCTTTGTTCATCATTTTATTACATGCCTACTACTTGCGCATCTTGTACGTTCCGGCAAGAAATAAACATTGTTAACCGATTGCTCTTTTATTCCAACGACCTACAAACCTCCACTAAAATTACAAAAATTATTTTCTTCAAAAATTAGTTATTAATATCTAAAAAGTCGATTTTATTACAATGTTGTTTAGGCATGTTTCGACATTAATTTAATTCAAGTTTATTTGTGATGTCGCAATTTTTGGAACATACCTCAATAATTACAAAAAAAAATAGAATGATTCACCCACAGATAAATCAAACTATCGGTAGGGTCCGTTCACTATATGAAAGCCACTTGCATGAATGTGAGAGACACCCTTTCTTGTTCATCAGCCTTCGTCTTTCCACTGCATGATATAGGCCTCTTCCCTATTTTTCCATTCTTCCCTGTTGTTGGCTAATTGTAGCCTCCACATTCCCCCACAGCGACAATATCATCGGCCCATCTCTTTTGAGGTCTTCCGATGCCTCTTTTATTTTCCCAAGGTCTCCATTTCAGAACTCTGGGAGGCCATCTTGTAGTATCCTGTCTTGCAACGTGTCCTGCCCATTGCCATTTTAGCTTCGCTACACGATCCATGACATCCACTACTCTAGTTCTGCGCCTAATTCCGTCGTTTCTAATTCTATCTCTTAGGCTTACTCCAAGCATGGATCACGTAAATTGTGTAATGGTATTCCTTTTTACTCCTTTTATATTTAATCGTGGCGTCTGCTTGCTTGCCGTCAACAAAAACTTTGGATCGATTTTTGATCCTTTTCGCGTGATCCAATCGAGCTGAGACTTGGCAAGTAGACTCTTGGCGACGATCAAGAAAATCTGTCAAAGTTTGTTAAAAAAAATTAATAATTATAGTATAATTTCGGATTATTACAAATTTTATTGTTTTTTTCAAATTGGAATCATTAGAAAACTTTGATTACGGAGGCCCAATAACGTCGCGGAATATTTTCTAAATTTGAATTACTCCATCGGTACACATAAAAGGTATTTTACTACGAATGTCGAAAATCTAAATTGACTGACAAATGTTTTTAGAATTTAATCTTCAAAGCATGAAGTGTCTTATCAAAGCTCAAAATATCTGACATTTTAGAAATATATTAAATTACTGTAATTTTACTGTTATATGTTTTAATTCGTCTTTAATTGTTGTTATATTTTACAAAGAAAGGGAGTATAATAAAAATTTGGTTTTTATGGGTTACTTTTTTACTCCCTTTAATTAACTCGTGGCGTCTGCTTGCTTGCTTGCCGGCTTGCCGTCGAAAAAACTTTGTATCAATTTTTGACCCTTTTTCCGTCATCCAATCGGGCTGAAACGTTGCAAGCAGACTCGTGGCGACGATCAACAAGATCTATCAAATTTTCGTTTAAAAATAATTATTATTATAGTATAATTTTGAATTTTTAAATTTTTAATAGTTTTTCAAATTGGAATCATTACAAAAGTTTGATTACTAGCAACGGCGGCCCGATAACGTAGCGGAATATTTTATAAATTTGAATTACTCCGTCGGTATACATAATAGTGTGTGAGGTACTTCACTACATAAAGCATGAAGTATCTTATCAAAACTCAAAACATCTGACATTTTAGAAATAAATTGAATTACTGTAACTTTAGTGTTATGTTATATGTTTGAATTCGTCTTTAATTGTTATTATATTTTACAAAGAAAGGGAGTATAATAAAAAATGTTTTTTATGGGTTACTGTTTTACTCCCTTTCTTTTAACTCATAGCGTCTACTTGTCGGCTTGTCTGCCGAAAAAACTTTGGATCGATTTTTTAACCTTTTCTCGTTATCCAATCGAGCTGAAACTTTGCAGGCAGACGTGTGGTGATAATAAAAATGATTTAATAATTTTTAATTTAAAAAAATTATAATTATAGTATACTTTTTGGATTTTTCAAAATTTTTTAAATTTTTCAAAGTCATTTCAGTATCACACTGGCAGTCACGCGGAGTGGTCGTTTCATTGTTATGTTTTATATGAAGATACGGTGTTGCAAGAACATTATACGGTAACCAAAGACTTTAAACAATTTAGATTAGGATTTGGAGTACGGTACAGATGACAATAATTCATCTTATTGATTAAAATGAATTATAAGATTTTGATACCATTTAAGAACAATTATACCTGCTTATAAATTATTTATTTTATTTTTATTATTTTAAACTAGTTATAACCCTTCAAAAATAACGAGCTTTGTTTAAATATTTCGGCCGCGGAGAACAGAGCTATATAGAATGGCGTCTTGAAAACGTTGGTGATGGACATTATTAAAAAGAGAATTATGCATTTTTTTTGCTTCTTGTACCTCATATTATATTATATCACAATTTTATTTGTGCATTCTGGTAGCGTTGATAACGAAAACTGTTACGTAGAGAATAATATTTATTTATTTGTTTACGCCCAGGGGGCTTTTACAACATGAGTAAATATTTGAAAACAAAATAAAAACAGTCAACAAAATGTAATTGAAAAATTTTATAAATAATTAACTTAATACAAGTAAGAAAACATACATGTTTACATATACATATACAAAATGCAATACATATACATATACTTGAGTGCATACATACAAAAACTTGAGTAAGTATAGTATCTGTGATAGGTGAGATAAAAACATAGTTAGGGTTGTCTAATAAATAAATTTGCATTAAAATTGTAGTTGGGATTGTCTAATGGTTGTGAATGTCTAATATGTGACTTATGAATTATGAATTCAGGATGGCAGGGTGTAGAGCTTTTTTTATTAAATTCGTTCATCCAACAGGGAGACACAATCGCTTGATAAGATGAAGTACAAAAAAAGTAACTCATAAAAACCAAGTTTTTACTATACTACCTTTTTTTGTAAAATATAACAATAATTAAAGACGAATTAAAACATATAACATAACACTAAACTTACAGAAATTTAATATATTTCTAAAATGTCAGATGTTTTGAGATGTCAAGAATTTATAGATTCAATTATCATCAATATCGTACCTTATGAATTTCCAGCGTCAAATGATTTAGTCAGAATCAGATTTGAGTAATGTAGAATTCTTCAAAACTAAGCAAAAATCTAAAAGAAATAAATTATTATTTGATTTTTTCCCAAAAAACGCATTTTTGCTATCTTCTGTGAACCAATCGTTCTGTAAATTTTCGAAATTCGTAGTGATGTACCTATTATACCGACGGAGTAATTCAAATTTAGTAAATATTCCGCAACGTTATCGGGCCGCCGCGCCGTTGCTAATCAAACTTTTCTAATGATTTTAATTTGAAAAAACCAATAAAATTTCTAAAACTCCGAAATTATACTATGATTATTATTTTTTTTAATAAAAATTTGATTGATCTTCTTGATCGTCGCCACAAGTCTGCTTACCAAGTTTCAGCTCGATTGGATTACGGGAAAGGGGTCAAAAATCGATACAAAGTTTTTGTTGACGGCAAGCAAGCAGACGCCACGAGTTAACATAAAGGGAGTAAAAAAAATAGTTAAATGTCTCCTACAATTATAGGATAACACAAATAGGACATAATCATAGATTTGTCAATTTGACAATGACATATAAAACATCAATTAACCTATTGTTCCAAATTTAACTTTAACATAGGCATAAAGGGGCTGGTGATGTATATAATATACATGATCGCATTTTTTGCTCATTTTTTGAAATTATTCCACCCCCTCCACCCACCCCTTTTTTCAGCAAGCACCCAAAGTTGAAATTTCCGTTTCTTTAATAACTCGGTCAAAAAGAATCACAGAGCAGTGAAACAACTTTCAACGCATCTTTTCTATTCGAAATTATCGTTCCGAGGTGCATGTCCGAGCTGCGCTCTTTTCAAAGCTTTTTTGTTGTTTTTTATATTTTTATGTGCTGTTCCGCGAAGCATGGGCCAATTTTACATGGCAATTTTGCAATCTAATGAATGTGCTAAAATTAACTTTTCGAAATCGGACACTTCAGAATAACGTCCGCTTTCATCCCGATTTTGCGGTTTCGAACGTAGCTTTACAGAACATCGTCCAATTTTAACTCTTAAAGACACATTTTGTAGCCGTTAACGTTAACCATCTGTCAATGTTTTTTTTATTTTTCCTATTCTTTTTTTAAAAAGTTATAAGCAAAAATAAAAAAATTCAATCTGTAAATTTAATATATTTTAATCGACTGTTATTTGTTTTTCCAATGCTTGCTTCCCACTCTGGAAAGAAGTTAATTATATGTTTTATTTAATTCTCTTTAATATAGTGGAAACTCCCGTGGTAAACGGATGCTACCGTCGTTTATTATAAGATTTTCTATTTTTACGTAAATTCAATTAATATTTTTTTGAAAAGTTTCTGTCGTCAGAGTGGGATTGATTTTTTCAAAAAATGATTTTACATAGATTTTCAGTTTTCCTTTATTCCCCACGAACAATATTGTTTAAGGATGAAAACTTGCAATTGTTTTCTAATTTATCATTTTTAAAAATATTATTTTTCAGTTCATTATAATTTTTGCTAAATTTTCTAATTCTCAAAAGCTATAATATTGACCATCTATTGATTTTTGTTGGAAACTTTTTAATTCAAAAAATGTTTAAGAACGAAGTCTTTTGCTTTAATTGTTATTTGAAGAACTAAAGCTTGGCTATTTTGAATTTTGAAATTTTGTTAACTTCTTTAAAGTAAATTTATTCTCGAATTTTTTTTAAAATATAAAAACACCTAAACATACGTTTCTTACGACCCATGCATGGAATTTGTTTACTTAGTTTTTTATTTGTTTATTTATATATTTCTTTTGTTATTTATTTACAGTTCCATTAAGCTGTTTATTTAGTTAGTTTTTTTTTTTTTTTTTAAATAGAGATGTGAACACGGAATACGTGTCACATCAATATTCTTACTATTTTCAAACTAAGCTAAACGCTTGTGCTATGAAAATAGGACTAACTTGCTAGTCTGGAGTGAGGTTCGAACCCGCAACCTTTGGATCACGAGGCCAGTGTCCTAACCACAAGACCAACAAGCTAATTTATTTATTAAAGAGTAATTTATTTAACCATTATTATTTACATGTTATCATATGTTTCCATTGGTGAAGGAGAAACTTAAAAAAAACTTTTAAATTGATAAAGTTAGCAGACTTGACATAGACATCTAAATGGGTAAGCACTTGACATTTCACATTTTTCTTTATTTATCATGGATAAATAAGGTATATAACATAATATTACAATTAATTTTAGAATATGGTATGAGTAAAATTATCATTTTTATAAATAAAAGTTAAAACAATTTTCAATTTTGTGATGATTATTTTTAATATATATAAAATTGTATAAAAATTAAAAATATATATAAAATAATATAAGATACATTTTGAGCTTAATAGACTATTTTATATTTATGCAAAATTTAATGAATATACCTTTAGAAATAAAAGAGTTATGGAGTTTTGGTCCGAAGCAGACCTCGATTTTCCACAGTGCGGCGTCGAGCTACACGCAGGTACCTGCCAGTCGGGCACCTTCATAATAGGAACGTAAGACATATATTTATTATGTTCTTGAAAAGTGCTGGATGATATAGGAATTCAAAGCAAGGTGGAGGACTTATATTATGGATTATTTTATGTTGAAAAATTTCGCGATTTATTCATTACTCAATTTTCAAACACGTTTTACTCGAAACCATATTTTAAAAATCGGTGACCAAAATATCTCGGCAATCACTGAACTGATCAACTTCAAATTTCTAGAGATTATTTTATACATAATTATCTAGTCTTTGTCTAGGATTTTTTTCAAGTGACTTATTTTCTTTATCGGTATAATAAACCCGAATTTTCCCCTAAAAAACTCTCTTTTAAACCAATCGCCCGACATTTTTTCAAAAATCTATATTTTAAAAAACTCCTACGTCAAAGACTAAATTATAGAATAATCTTTTTGTATTTTTTATTCGGATGATTACAGATGAAATGGAAGTGGTCACCGTGAGGACCTTTTTTTCGGCAGACGACAGAATTCAAAAATTTTCCGCCAATGTGGAATATTTTTTAATAAAATAATTTAACATATTCATAAAAGTATGTACTTTACCATAATACCAATACCATAATAAATACAGGTTTCCTTAAAATTGCCTTTTTTCGTGCTTCGTATATAGGAATTCCCAATCAAATTTTTGTCCAGTGACTTTGTGTAATAAGCAATATTTTTAATTGTTTTAGTATTTTATTTGCCTCTTATTCAATCTCTTTACAATGTAAACGTGTTTTCGTAAATTTATGGCGTTATGAAAATATCAGTGGTTTAAAAAACTAATTAATTCAAAATAACAGAAAGAGTAACGAATATTCGCGTTTTTAGTAGTATCAGAATATTCATGATGTTTTGCTAAATCAAAACACATGTCCACATTCAGTTTAAGCGTATTTCAGAGTGAGCGCACATTTCTAGTTAATTTCTCAATGATGAGAGTCGCACCAATCTAGTTCTTGGTAATTGAGTGATGATTATGGGCATGGCTTGTGGCTTATTGCACAAATCATGCATTATGATAAAGTACCCCCAATCTAGTTTAGTCATAATAGATATGAAAAACCGAATACTCCACGAGGTGGGCTTGAAATAACAAGGAATCTGATATTTACATCAAAACTCAGAAACAATATTCAAAAGTTTACGTAATAATTTATTGATTTCTGTGACGAAGTTATTTGGAATAAAGTAGAATTTATGCAAAAATGAGGATACTTAATTCAAATTAATAACAAAATCGATTACAGACTTAGAACTCGTATTTAAAATGATTCGTACAAATTATTTGTAATAAATCAAGATTTTTAGTATTTGGGGATATTTTTAGTATCTGGGGATATTTTCAGCTTCCTTTACGAATTCTAAAATAAACACATAGAGCATATTATCTGGCTTCCAAATACAAACAGATAGTTTGGATATCATCCATAGTCTCACGTGTCCGAGCCGTTGCGACGGCCACATCCAAAACCTAACAGGCAATTATTTATCAACGCGAATAGACGCAACTGAAGTACGATAGTCTAGGCCGATTGCAATTTGGCGCACTTTGAGTTGCTGCCAACTGTGATTGTACTTTGGTTAAGATTCTTATAATAATCCGTCAGCGTAATTGCTGTGCCCCATAAAATATATTTATTAAAACACAAATCAGCTAACGCCGATTGCTCGCTGCTAGGCCCTAGGCTCCGCGGATGATAGTGGCCACTGGGGTTATGAGTGGCCGCTACGTGGCCATTGGTGTCTGCGATTGCCTACTTTTTCGGGCAGTTATAGTGCCACTCTACACTCGACGTTTGGCGATTACGTGCTACTAGGCCCAGAGGACTGATATGGTGGTATATTCATACTGTCACAAGATACCGACAACACTCTAGGAAAGTCTAGAATAAGTCTCGTATATCAAACTTAGATAAATACTTAAATAAAACTTAGCCCTGATCAATTCTAAAACATTCCTCCGAGAAATAATGGCTAAATGACTCGGTCTCAGGTATGCACTGGAGTTTGGTGACGTCAGTATCGTATCGTGCTTTATACATAAATATATATATATTACCAAAGAGAAATAGGTGTTTCGCTGGTAGATGAAATTAAATAACTTGTTACGTAAAAGAAAAACAAATGTAAAAATAAATTTGTTAGTTTAAGATAAGAAACTCGTAGAAAGCCAAAGAATCCTTATGAATGCATCTTTTTTTTTTTTTTTTTTTTTTTTTTTTTTTTTTTTTTTTTTTTTTTTTTTTAAATAGAGATGCGAACATGGAATACGTGTCACATCAATATTCTTACTATTTTCAAACTAAGCTAAACGCTTGTGCTATGAAAATAGGACTAACTTGCTAGTCTGGAGTGAGGTTCGAACCCGCGACGTTTGGATCACGAGGCGAGTGTCCTAACCACAAGACCTGATATCTGATACGATATTTTAAGTATTAATTAAATTAGATTCGAGGATTCTTGAGCGTCAGTGTGTGAAAGAACTCGTATGTCTTCTGAATTAGGGCGCAAAGTTGGTTGATGATTTCCTCAAAAAAATAAGCATAAATACGATTAGGTACGGTAATATGTAACAAATTTCAAGATTTTGTCTTAAAAGTGACGGCAAAACCGTACTTACTAGTGGTTTAAGTATCTCTCCCACTTTTGAGGACAGACAATCCCGTTCCTCAAAAATTCATGGACGTAAAAATTGATTAGAATGATGCCCCACGTATATACCGGGTACCGTTGCTTTTCATATTACTCGAAAGACTGGGACATAGTTATTATGCCATTAAAATATTTTATGAAAGTCATATCATATAGTTGATTACCTTGTTTCGATTATTTAGTAAGTTGAACAATCCTGTAATTTTTTCAAATAAATTACAAGTTGAATATTTTTATTTTCTTTTCGGAGTAGCCGTTACTTCGAATCGCCAATCACCTGATTGATAAAGATCATTCTTTTTGTAATAACACAGGGGTAAATATTCCGCACAGAAATGGTTTTAACCTTCGATTTGATCATTTTTAAGCTCTAGAAATAAAATAAAAAACAATTAATTCTTGTAGCGAAATTCTAAATAACCAGTTAAATGTATCCGTCAGATCCCTACTCTCCCTTCTCCGGTGTTCAGACTATTGTCTAAATTTGTCTTAACCTACACGTTGGGCTTCGGTCGAGCGACGCTACGAAAGGTAGTAATAAAAAATTTCTGAAAATCCAAAATAATACTATAATCAGGTTCCATGTCTACCAGACGCGTTGAAATATTTTCATACACCTTAGTAAGTTGTATGAAAAAACTATTAAAAATTTGAAAATCCAAATTTTTTTTTTTAACGAACATTTGAAAGATCTTCTTGATCGTCGCCACGAGTCTGCCTGCAAAGTTTCAGCTCGATTGGATCACGGAAAAAGGGTTAAAAATCGATCCAAAGTTTTTTTGTCAAGCAAGCAGACGCTACGAGTTAAAAGAAAGGAAGTAAAAAAACTAACCCATAAAAACCAAGTTTTTATTTTACTCCCTTTCTTTGTAAATTAAGTTTACCATCATGCAATTAAATAATTCATTGACTGAAAATGAAACACGTCTAGACAAATATCTATATCAGAAATCTCTAAAAATATCTCTTTATTATTTGATTTCTTCCCAAAAAACCGAAGTGTGCTGTCATCTGTGAACCAATTGTCATAAATTTTCGAAATTCGTAGTGAAGTACCTATTATACCTACTGACGGAGTAATTCAAATTTTAAATATTCCGTGACGTTATCGGGCCGCCGTTGGTAGCTTTTGTAATGATTCCAATTTGAAAGAACCATTAAAAATTTGAAAAATCCAAAATTATATTGTAATTATTATTATTTTTTAACGAAAATTTGAGAGATCTTTTTGAACGTCGCCACGAGTCTGCATGCAAAGTTTCAGATCGATTGAATCACGGAAAAAGAGTTAAAAATCGATCCAAAGCTTTTTCGGCAAGAAAACAAGCAAACATACGCCACGAGTTAAAAGAAAGGAAGTAAAAAAAGTAACCCATAAAAACAAGTTTTTTTTATACTCCCTTTCTAATTTACTAGTGGAAACTGGTTTGGCGCTTAACCTACGCATTGGGCTTCGGTCGGGCGATGCTACGAAAGGGAGTAATAAAAAATTTCCGAAAATCCAAAATTATACTATAATCAGGATTCGAGTCTACCGGATGCATTGAAATATTTTGATACAACTTAATAAGTTGTATGAAAAAACCATTCAAAATTTGAAAAATCCAAAAAATGATTAATTTTTTTAACGAAAATTTGATAGATCTTCTTGATCGTCGCCACGAGTCTGCCTGCAAAGTTTCAGCTCGATTGGATCGCGGGAAAGGGTTTTAAAATGGATCCAAAGTTTTTTCGTCAGACAAGAAGACAAGCAGACGCCACGAGTTAATATAAAGGGAGTAAAAAGGCAACAATTTTTTAGCGAAAATTAATTTTTGAAGAAATGGAATATGTCATATATTTAATAAAAAGAATATAAAAGATTAATCAACAACTTAGTGAGCCAAATACAAAACCACCATTCTAGATGTTTACTATTTATGTTTCTAAAACTCGACTGTCACGATACTTAAGGGTGCGAGAAAGGGATGTAGGCAATTGGAAGTTGCACAGAGATGGGGGTGCCGACAGTTGAGAGGGATCACTGAAATGCATTACTGGAGTTGGCATGTACAAATGGCGAGGAATCCTAAGGCAATACCGCGCGAGGTCTTCGGTACTCGGTCGTTATTTCTTACAAACAAAAGGACTCGACTTCTGGAAGTGACCTCTCAAATGAGAGAGTATTTCACTCAATACTTTTTGAATGTGCCCTTGATCTTTATTCCATTATTTCATATTTATTTATGCCTTTTTCCATACTTTATACACGCGTGTGCTTATAAAAAATAATAAGCCAACGTGTAACCAAATAATATCTTACTATTCAAAGTTGATCTGTGCCTAAGCATTCGACTTTAAATACAAATTACTCGTACAAACTCAAGCTTAGTTAAACATTTTGAGTAAGATTGTTATTGTTTTTTAACTCTAGAAGTATCATAACATATAATTTTATTTCAGAATAATACCTGTTAATATTACAATTACTGTCATCTGCGCAGCATTAGTGCCATGACGTAACTCATATTCGAAAACAAGGCGATTGTCTTCATGGTCGCAGACACAGGATGTCAAAGAAATACGATCGCCGAGACATCAAATGAATAACTAATTTTTATTGATTGATAAGAATGTCATAGCTTTAATATGATAGCAATTTTAATTTAATCTTCAAACAAAATTGTTAGAAAACACCATAATCATAGGTAAGGACCTAATAAATATGTTTTAAGGCAAATTATAATATTTATATGAGAAATCAACATGACAAGATTAATTTTTACTTAGCCTAGCGAGATGCACGGAAACAATATTTATTCAAATATCATTAAAAGTAAAAGATGGTAGGCAGACATTTTATAAAATAATAACCTTATATATTTTATTCTAATGTTGTTTGAACAACATTAGAAAAACATTCGATACAGACAATAAGATTGCCTCTTTACTGAGAAACGCAAAAAATATCGTCCCTCTGGAATCCCAAGGAATATACGAGATACCGTGCGGTAGGCTCTTGCGATGAAAGTAAAATTATATGAACCAACCGGAAGATATCCGTCAGAATAGCTGAACATGCTGTGGAGGTAAACAAAAAGTTGACGCCATCTCTAGCAAGGCATGGCATGACAGAAGGTCATAAAATCGATTTTGATGGAGCGTCTACTGTTGCAAATTTTAATAAAGATACGGAAAGGTATAGCTAAGCAATCGAAATATACATTAAAAACTCATTAGCGCCAAACAAATATTCAAACTCTTCAAAAACAGACTAAATTCTAAAAAGAAATGCAAATAAAGTACCACCAAATTATTAGAATTAAATTTACTTTGTTATAAACTATCGGTCTTAAATGACGTGTTTTCACGATTGTATAAGAGTGACACTTCAGTGATAAGTCACCCCATTGAAGATGAATAGTGTGACCTGTTTGAAACGTCAGGAGTACAACGGTCCTTCTCAGGACCAACTGACGCGGGGTAATCGAGAAAATTTATCTGTTGTATATTCAACCCGTGAGAATCTCAAAAATAACATGAATTGCCGGGACGGTGCGGTCCGATTCCCCAAAACTTGGAAATCCATGCTTAATGATATATTTTTTTAATTATAATACTTAATTATAATTAAATACTTTTAATTATAATACTAAATTAACCTCTTCTGATATGATTCTTAGTACTGACACAGTTAATGAACGTATTAATAGAAACAATATAAATAGCAATAACGAGATTTCCAACAATAATAGAATTACCAGGTCCCAAACATAGATTTCGACTTGTGGAGTGAACGGGTGTGCTCGCTACCAATTCAAAATAGAACTCAAAATACAAGGCGAAAATCCCTTTGACTATCTATTCAAAACGTTGGATGTAAAATAACAGTCTTAATCAAGACTTCAACACGCGGGTTATCCTAAAAAATAAGCATTCATCTTTTACCCGCGAAAATCTTAATTTTTCATATTTTTTTATATTACTTTTAATGAAAACACAATCACAAAGAACATTCCTCATAAATTAATCAATACAGCTTTGCAGATTCCTTTTCATTGCATTCAACAATTCTGCCGGCATTTGCCTATATTTATTTCGTCTTTCTTTACAGGCATTTCAAAATTTATTTCTCTACACAACCGTTCGCGGAATTGATGTAAGGAAAAAAACAGATTTTACAAATTAATTAATGACTAGAGACAAACGTGTACTGTGCACGATATCCTTTAATATTGTAAACACAAGAAATATCGAGGCAGAGACTTATGTATACATAATTTAAGAGATATCTAATATCGACGTTATTAAATTGATGTTTTATGTATTCGATTGTTTTTTGTTATATTTATTTATTTGAAATGTGGGTACATACAAAAAAATAAAAAATATTGACAAAAGCTCTTAGCGCAGTTTTTAGATTAAAACAATACATTTATTTTAATTATTTTGTAATACTGATAAAAATCTCAAGGCAAAAAATATTATTTTTACAATTTTTTCTGTGACGTAATTATATTAATATTATTTTTAACGTTGGTACAAAATATGAAAAACAAAAGCATATTTCTTGTTTTAAACTCAGCTTACTATCCCAATTACAAGTGTCTTCGGCCTGGACTAGCAATACATACATATTATGTGACATTTTAAATTTGCTCTCTCGTAATCTACTAATGCCTACCACTCTAGAGTAGTTTTGGGGGGGGGGGGGTTTATTTTTATGAATATATATATGAGGAGTGTTTTTTTTAGAGGTGTAGAACTTTATTATGAAATAAAACACATACAAATATTTGTTATGGCCATGATATTGAATTGGTGAAGAAAGAGGAAAAAATATATATTTATATCGATTTAGAATAAACTGTGTTTATGTTAATTTTTATGATAATCTTTAAAATGTTACATTTCCTAATTGACAAGTGTAAGTGCGATAATTCAATGCATAATTTGTTTAAATTAAAAAAAAATCATATACCTACTATTTGCTTATGATTTAAAATGAAGTATAGTTGACATAAAGTAAATGTAGAATAAAATACTAATAACTACATATTATTCAAACGATGGGAGGTATTATTTTTTTATTTTGTCATATAACATTTCATATATTATCATAAATAAAAAATATAAACAAGTAGTTGTGGATTAAATACAAATAAATAACAAATCTTTTGTTATATTTAATCATTATTCTTACTGTGTGTCTGTTGCCAAAACAATGGCTAATAAACTTTTTGTGATGTTCGTTCAAAAGCATCACAGTGTCTTGTACATTATTGTGGTCTATTCCACATCAACGCCCAATATCTCATATGATAGTTAATATTATGCATAATTGGAACACATCCAAATACTTCTAGGATAATTTTGGGGAATATTCGGGATCATTATCTTGTTGAAAAATGTAATTTCTTGCTGTACAAGAGGGTGAAGCATTTTTATCAAGATTTTTTTTCATCCCCTTTTCTTGAAAATACACTCAATTTAAGAAATATATCCTACACAGGACCCACCAAATCATTACAGAAACCTTCTGTGCTTGACAGAAGGTACTATACATTGATCCGGTGGTCCCTCTCTAGCTAACCCTCCGTCTCAAACCGAGAACTTCGATTTTTGACTTGTCACTCCATAAAACTTTTTCCAATCATAGTAGGTTCAGTGTTAGTGTTCTCATGTTCACTTTTTCGTGTTGAAAATTTTAATATAGATTTTCGAGATATCCGTCCGCACGCTATAATTTGGGCACCTACATATGCTTACATTATTACTAACTTTTACGTTAACGGACTTTCTCTTTTTACACAATTTAATAAATGGTACTTACGACTATAATATCGCGCTATCGCTTTTCACTCCATATTAATACTTTTTATTTTTTGAATTTTTATTATAGTATGTTTTTTTATGCTTCTGCTTTATTATATACTTGCCTTTGACTTTTTACTATATATTATATTAATCTTCATATATTAATATTTGTATTTTAAGTATTTGATTTCCACTTTGTCATAATTATTTTATATGTTATTACTTTTTTCTTTCAACTATCCATTATTCAAATGTACACTCTATCTATTTATCTGTTAAAGCTCTTTAGACGTTAATAAATAACTAAATGTAAAAAAACTTCTTATGCGACATTTATGACCTATAGATAATATTATTTCGATTTTTTTCATTGTGTTCTTCTAAGTAATACAACTAATTTGTTGATTCACATTAAAAAACTTACCATCCTTAAGGTTTAACATCAATATTAATAATGTTCTTAGGTTTTCACGGCAACTCAAAATCTTCTGGTTTGTGTCTTCTGGGGTATTATGCCGTATATTACTCTCTTTCTGGCCAACGTTTCGGATCCCATTGCAAGGTCCATCATCAGGGCTGATGTGTCACACAAGATATAATAATAATAATATCATTTTATAAATGCGGGACTTGAGGCCGAATATTTTTTTTTTCAATAAAGATTTTAAAGAGAGATTTGAAAAAAATTAAATTTTAAATATCTGTGATCGTGAGGCAAGAATACTCTTAATATCTACAAGAAAAACGCTTCTGCTATGAAAGGAGGACTAAATAGAAAAATATGACATATTGCTGGTATCCCGGGAAGGGGAATGAAACCACAGACCACCAGATCACTAGGCAAGCGTCATGACCACCACACCAACAAGCTACTGTATCATTATTTTCAATTGAGTATTTAAGACATTGAATGGGATATTTGGAAAACATTTCTTAGGAAAAAATCAAAAACAACATAAATATCAACATTATTACGAAGCACATTTAAATAATTACACTAAAAATAATTACAATTTATTTTAAGTATAATTTTTGAAACTAAAAATTTAATCCTGTCGGAATTTTTCAGTTATTAATTTTTACCTATCAAATATATTTTAGAAATGTATATTCTGCCCCAACAACTCTATTGGGGGCATTCGATACATCGAATACGACATAATTTTTTATATCTTTGCGTTTATTGTTGGAGCTGAAAGCATAATCTTGTTTTTGCGCTCAAGTAGCTTGCAAGAATTCGGCCTCAGATTCGAGTTTAAAATACATCTCCAAAAAAACTTCAGCTCAAATTGGTAACTTTTTAAATAACTGCTGTATTGCGTGAAAATCTGTGAAAATCATTTTTTGCAAAAACATCTGAAGAAACATGAAATCCTAATAAAAACCTTTAACCGTTATGTTACTACTCGAAATTTTTCACACTAGTTACTATCCAGGGTACCTGGGTACTCTACTTGGATAAACGTTCACCAAGCACTTTTTTTTGTATATCGTAAATTGATATTGAGATAATGATCAAATAGCTTCCTTGAAGGTCATTGCTTCTCATAACAATATCTGTATCAATATATACCTCATTTTTATTAGTTTGCTTGACATTGACTAGTACATTTTGACTGAATTTTTCATTAATATCTTCAATTCTAGCTATCGTAATAAAGTACGACATGTCTCATCTACAATTCATTTATTATATATTTATAACAGTTATAATTTATTATATTTAATATATTATTTACAGTTAAAATTTATTATATGTTTACAACATTTAAGTTTTCATCGTCTCAATTTTTTTTAAATTCAGTAAAACTTAAGAAATTATTAAAATGGTAATATGTGAGATAACCTTGAT
Source organism: Agrypnia vestita (assembly GCA_016648135.1). NCBI lineage: Eukaryota > Metazoa > Arthropoda > Insecta > Trichoptera > Phryganeidae > Agrypnia > Agrypnia vestita. Next base: position 66,685 of record JADDOH010023203.1, on the reverse strand, counting down.
GTTTTCTTATTTATATTTTCATGTTAAATGAAATCAAAGCTATAAATTAATTATTTTTGTTGATAGAGCGCTTCTGAAAAAAGATTGTTTACTCCAATTACTGTGTAACGATATGGTCTTAGATACAGAGAATTTTTTGAATAGCAAGAACAAAGACTGGATTTTAGAACACACTGATCAAAATGTATATTCAAATACAGAAGGTGAAGATGAAGAATTAGTAGAAGATATGGACTATATTATGTTACGCGAAAAATAAGATAGGATAATATTGAACCACCGACATCTGCTCAAGCTCATTTCCGGACTAGCAATGAAATGATACGGCATAAAAGTCCACATATCCATTATAAAACTACGTCGCATTATGTCGTTCACCATCGGCAAAGAAGTGATTTACACGGATCGTGAAAAGCATTATCTATTAGTATTACATTGAAATGTGTTTTTACACCAGAAATTGTTGATACTATTGTCCGTCACACCAATAAAAAAGCCAGGAAAATATACATTGAGTACAACGAACATGATCGTACTAACAAACCACATTGGAAGGATTTGACTTCATCCGATTTAAATGCATTCATGGGTATATGATGCCGATTACCTAAATACAGATTATATTTTTGATTTGTTCAAAGGTTATATAAACCCAGTATCGAGCGTCAAACTTCCTCGCTTCGATAATGCTAATAAGAGGAAATACCGATTGAATTAAAGTAGAGGTGCGTCGATACATGAAATATGTATGGTTGATACTAAATTCAAAAATTTTAAGAGTGTATAGATTCTACAACCCAACTGTTAAAATCAATGAGCAATCATTTTTTACAGCAGATGTATACAAGATATGCAATATATTTAGTCTAAGCCCGCCAAACATGGGATAGAAGTACGGTGGATATGTGATGCAGAAAATTATTATCCTGTTACTGGCTAAATGTACACCGGAAAATTAACATCTGGACGAGAAACTCACCAACGTAAAAGAATTGGCCACTCAAAGGCTGTGGATGTAATATGACAAAGCACAACATATTATTTTATCTTGGAATATGGCAACAGTTGGTACATTGAAACAAAATAAAAAGTATATTCCGGCGAAAGTAAAGGATTGTTATTTGGATCCAATGATAATGTAAAAAAATGTTCTTGTGTGTCAAAAAAATTTAAGAAAGTTATACTTGCATCATTTGCACATCATGATGATGTAACATCGGGACTCAAAAACAAACCGAACATGATTAATTTTTACAATAAAACGAAATCGATGGTAAAATGTATGTCTATCACTGAATGAGAATATTAATACCGAATGGGTACCCGGGTACCCTGGTTAGTAATCAGAGGACTAGACAAGTTTAAGGTCATATAAAATACCTTTTTAAAAATAAAATCACATCAAACAATACATAAATCCTTTTCAAATAGCTCAAGTAATGGGGATCCGGGCGGACAAAGCATCAAGAGTTTATGAATAAAATTATTTTTCCTTGAAGTCGGAAATGGATACCCGGGTGCCCAGGTAGTAACATAAGGGTTAACAGTAGTTAAATAAACAATAAATAAAAGTTCTATTTTTAAATTCAATAACCAATCATTCCTGTGCTTTTGAATTGGGCATCTTTATCTGCAAATCTGTACCGTTCGTACCGGACTCAAAATTCTGAAACTTATTCTTAGATCCAGAGGGTAACGTACGCGATATTTCCCCTTCCCCCTCTAATCCATACCATTACCGTTCGATCGATCGGACTCAAAATTTGCAAATTTATTCTCTAAGACCACGTGATTAAAAATGGCAACATTTTCTCTTCCCTCTCTATTCACCGCCTCGCCCCGATATATTTTATGTACAAATCTGTACCGATTGGACCCAAACTTTGCATACATATTCCCGATGGAAAAAATGGGCCATATTTCTTCCCTAGATATCCTATCCATCCCAGCCTTGATTAAATGGAAACATTGATTTAATTAGAGGAAAAACAATGGAACCTTTGTTTGCCCCCACAAATTTATTTTCAACTCAATCCTTAACCCGTGAATCGCCGGGTATGAACAGTTAGTTATTTATGTTACTGGAATTGAATATATTTTTGACAGTTTAGTTGATTGACAGCGCGCGATTAGTCGTCTCTCATTCCCGTTACGTGCTGCTTCCCATCATACCGATTCATAATTTTTTTATCCCCAATACGCCAAAAGAGGATAACTTCAAAAATAGACTTGGATCATTGTTGATAGTGGACTACATGAGTGAAGTATGTTTCACCTTGATTTGAATCGGAATAGTGTTATGTACATATACTGCGTGTGCAGTAGGGTGTGTCACTTTGTATGGCGAAAAAAAAAGTTTTTTATTTTTAAGCTTAATAGTTATCAAAAGTTACATTGCATTTATAACTATATAAAAATGCAAAAACAGTTGGAATTCAAGCGTTGTAGCGAGCCAAATATTCTGAAAATATTGGTTTTTAGTTATTTTTCAGAGGTAATAAAAGTGCTGTTTTCTTCTACATAATTCTTATCAGATTACTTAATTTCGTTAATATATATATAGATAATAATATATGTATATATATTATTATCTATATATATATCGATATATATTAATATATATATAGTTATATAGATAATATACTAAAACAAAAATTTACTGCAAATTTTAAGCTAAATTATTTAAAAAAAATATATAAAACATACAAAATTTTCCAAAAAGAGTATTTATAAAGACAGCTATAGTTATTTTTTAGAATTAAACATTGGCATAATTTTCCTGGAATTTTTCTTGGCTGCAATAAAACCTTCTCTAACTGTTAATCCTACGACAGAACCTGCAGCTACAGTCGTCAATTTAAGGCATCCACACATTTCCCTGCCACACACAGTCAGTAGATTTCTTTCTACTGACTGTGTGTAGCAGGGACTTGGGAAAATCGAATATTCGGACATTTCGTTCGACGAAAACTGTCCTCAGCTCTTTGTTTTATAAGTACATAGCTCAAAAGCGGTAGTTCAGTCAGTAATGGTTTCTCATCCTGCCAGGAAATCATGTCGTAATAATGATCGCTCTCAAAATTGATTTGTGGATCAGAAAAGATCTCGACTATGATTTTTGCGAGGCACGAGCTTTCAAAACTCTCGTCCACCCTATTCTATTACAATTTTGTTATCATTTGTCAACATTTGATGCCTCCCTGATATCACTCAGTGTAGCCTAAGCAATAGCAGCACCTGCTCTGTGCGATACGCCATAACAATCACATACTTCAGCCAACTTTTCGATTTTTTTTTGTATTTTCTCAATTTTCTCTTCCTTTAACTATGTTTCCAATGCCATTGCATCTGAAGGTTCTTTGGTCTTCAAGAAATGGGTGGTCTTTAATTGGAACAGTTTTATTTTTTCCACATTTACAAGAAGAAGAATTTTCGCATTTGCACGCAGCAATGTCAAAAAGAATTGTTGATTAGTTATAAAGTTTTCTATTTTATCTAAATAAGATTGATTTATATATGATAATAGAAGCTGGCTCACAATGCTTGCATTTTTCCAAACTTCAAGAACGGTTCGAGCCACTTAAGAAGTGATGACTTTTGCTTGTGGTTCTTAACTAATTGACTATTTCATTTCATGACGCGCCCACTCATAATGTCTTTAAATATCTCCATAAGTTGGTAACATAGTACTTTTGAATTTTTCGGGATATTTCTCAAAAATACGTAATTTAGTACGACCTCTTGTTTCTTTTGAACTTGACGGATTCGATGCCATTGTGATTCGTTTCATGTATGAATAAAACACTTAAATTTATTACGTATAATATGTAGAAACTTTACGACGGTTGTAAACAAGTAAGTAAACAAATACAAACGTTCGGTATGGAGTCTGACCTAATGAGGAGCGCGACCCAAAACATGCCGAAATTGCCCGAACGGGGGTAGGTATTTATCGCTAACATATTTAACAGATTATCAAAATGAACTTAAATATGGCTTTATCCTTATGCTGGCTACATAATTATTAGAAAAAAGAATTTAATTACTAATAAAATTGGTAAATACAAAAAATATATCGTTGTGATTGGAACGATATTTTGCAACTTTTTCTATATTTCAAAGCCTTTTAACTAGCCAAAAGTACCAGTATTTAGGAAAACTGTTAATACAGCATTTAATTACATATAAAAATGCAACTTTTGAGAACTATTAAATTTGAAAAATCGAAAGTTGAAAAAAGTGACACACCCTAGTGTGCAGGAGTGTTTTTATCTTACTTACATGCAAACTGAGATAAATATCTGTAGTTAAAAATTATTGTTAAGTTGTATATATATCCTCAATAATTTTAATGACATCAAATATGAAATCAACTATTTGGTGTTAGTCAACACAAATTCTCACACCTGAGCTCAAGTACACGAACATGTTCAGAACCCAAAAATATAACATGTAAGTATTATTTCCTTGGAATTGAACACACTTGGTGTGTGATACATGGTAATGGGTATCATTATACAAACTGCAATAATTTTAAGCATAAACTAGGAAGACAGAATGAAGCACTTTCTGACGTTTAACATTCGCACTGTGAAAAATCACGAAAATTTGGGAGGCGACCATTGCGTGGTGCCTGAGCCATTGCGTGTTGTACACTGATTGTGTGGCACACTCTTATCTTCTAAAGTTGTTACTCCAGCTCCATTCTACTTTCATTCCAGCAAGTTATGGACGTTATAGACAGGCAGAAAATGAAGTAATTATATTTAAAATTTTATAACTCGGTAAATAAATAAAATAAAACAAAACACTTACTCACGCAAGATCAAAAATTGTAGAAGCTTCTCGTATCAACTGTCAGCTTGATATTCTAAGTTATTATGTTAAAAAACCTTAAGTTAACAATTCCAATTAATATTTATCGTATTTTTTCACGTCACGTAATAATTTGAATACTTGATGTTGATAGAAACCGTTTTATTAACCGTTTTCAGAATTTTTCACACTAGTTACTATCCAGGGTACCTGGGTACTCTACTTGGATGGACGTTCCCCGTGCATTATTTTGTTTTATATATCGCAAATTGATATTGAGATAATGATCAAATAGCTTCCTTGAAGGTCACTACTTCACATAACGATATCTGTATCCCTTTATACCTGATTTTTATCAATTTGCTTGATATTGACTAGTACATTTTGACTGAATTTTTCATTTATATCTTCAATTCTAGCTATCTTAGTAAAGTGCGACATGTCTCATGTGCAATTTATTTATTGTATATTTATAACAGTTATAATTTATTATATGTTGTATATTATTAACAGTTCAAATTTATTATATGTTTACAACATTTAAGTTTTCATCCTCTCAACTTTCTTCAAAGTCACTAAAATTTAAGAAATTATAAAAATGGTAATATATGAGATAACCTTGATGTTTTCTTATTAATATTTTCACGTTAAATGAAATCAAAGATATAAATTAATTATATTTTATTTTTTTGTTAAAAGAGCGCTTCTGAAAAAAGATTGCTTACTCCAATTACTATGTAATGATATAGTCTTAAATGCAGAGGATTTTTTGAATAGCAAGAACGAAGATTGGATTTCAGAATGCACTGATCAAAATGAATATTCAAATACAGAAGGTGACGATGAAGAATTAGTAGACGACATAGACTATATTGTATCACGCGAAAAATAAGATAGGATAATATTGAACCACTGATATCTGCTCAAGCTCATTTCCGGGCTAGCAATGAAATGATATGGCATAAAAATCCACATATTCATTTTAAAATTACGCCACATTATATCATTCATCATCGGCAAAGAAGTGATTTACACGGATCAAGAAAAGCATTATCTATTAGTATTACATTGAAATGTGTTTTTACACCAGAAATGGTTGATACTACTGTCTGTCACACCAATAAAGAGGCCAGGAAAATATATATTGAGTAGAATGGACATGATCGTACTAACAAACCACATTGGAAGCATTTGACTTCGTCCGAGTTAAATGCATTCACGGGTATTCTGATAGTATATGGTGCCGATTACCTAAATACAGATTATATTTTTGATTTGTTCAAATGTAATTTATACCCAGTCGAATTTCCTCGCTTCGATGATGCTTATATAATGAAATACCGATTGAATGAAGGCAGAGCTGCGTCGATACGTGAAATATGTATGGTTGATACTAAATTCAAAAATTTTCAGCGTGTATAGATTCTACAACCCAACTGTTGCAATCAATGAGCAATTAGTTTCTACAGCGGATGTATACAATTTATGCAGTACATTCAGTTTAAGCCCGCCAAATAGGGGATATAAGTATGGTGGATATGTGATGCAGAAAATTATTATCCTCTTACTGGCTTAATATACACCGGAAAATTAACATATGGACGAGAAACTCACCAACGTGAAAGAATTGGCCGCCGGAAAAGGCTGTGGACGTATTTGGACATTTTTTCATGACTTCCTTTGGGAAGTTATGAAATTTTTAAGTCCTGAATATTTTATCTTGGAATATGCCAACCGTTGGTACATTGAAACGAAATAAAAAGTGTATTCCGGTGAAAGTAAAGGATTGTTATTTGATCCAATCATAATGTAAAAAAATATTCTTGTGTGCCCAAAAAACTGAAGAAAGTTATACTTTTATCATCTGCGCATCGTGGTGATGTAACCTCGGGACTCTAAAACAAACTGAACATGATTAATTTTTAACAATAAAACGAAATCTGATAGTAAAATTTATGTCTATCACTGAATTAGAATATCAATACCGAATGGGTACCCGGGCACCCTGGGTAGTAATCAGAGGACTAGACAAGTTTAAGGTCATATAAAATACCCTTTAAAAAATAAAATTACATCAAACAATACATAAATCCCTTTCAAATACCTCAAATAATGGGGATCCGGGCGGACAATAGCATCAAGAGTTTATGAATAAAATTATTTTTACTTGAAGTCGGAAACGGGTACCCGGGTGCCCGGGTAGTAACATAAGGGTTAAAATAAAAAAATTCGTCAATAAATACATTAACACAAATAGCAAACATGGAAACAATAAAATGAAAAAACAGTGATAAAAAAAATACAAAAAAATATATCTTCCATCACTAACGAGGATTCGGAAAATCACTTCATACTCACAAATAAATATATAAGACTTTTTATAATGGGTACCTACCTATGAATTATTAATGTGTCCTTCAATATAATAACTTTAAATAAAATATTTAATGAAGCATAGAAAATACCTAAATATATATATATAATAATATATATATATATATATTATATATATCTATTAATATATATATATTATATATTATAATATTATACATAATAATAGATGAATTATCTTAAATAAACATGATACACATAAAGTAATCAAACATAATAATTTCGTTATCTGTTCGTCTGTCCGCCTATCCGTCCATCTGTTTGTCTGCCTCCATAAGTTCATGCAACGTCCGTAATTTTTTTCTAATTCACGGCTATAAAAACGAAATTGAATTGCCAGAGATGGGGCTTGAAACCCGGGCCAGAAATGCAAAACCGGCCACTCAATGCATGTAGCTACGGTTTCTTCTACGAGGATCGCCATAAAGATGATATAAATATATACTGGGGCTTAGCAATGTTCCGTATTTTTAGAACCAATGTTCCGTATTTTTCGACGAATTGCAGCTAGTACAGTCCATTCACTTTAGGTAAGCCTTTTTTGCATTAGTGTGAGTAATACCCTCTGTAACACGTTAATTGTGAAACTGTATTAGTTTTTTAAACCAACTTCATTGGCCGCTCCAGTAACACTCTGACCGGCGAGCGGAGCGGTCGTTTCTTTGTTTAATATTTTTCGCCTAAAGATACGGTGACTACAAAATCACGAATATTTTTATATTAGGAAAGTAAAAATCGCTTTCAGGTCAAACAAAGGAGATAGTTTTAAATGTATATAAATATCTCGAAGAATTAAATAAAGATAAGTTATATAAAGATAAAATGGAAAAAGTTGATAAAATAACCATCAGCGAATGGAAAAATGTTTGCTGCCATACAAAAGCAATTGAAACTGAGCACGCGACAAAAGATATTCAAATGGATGAAATTACAGACTTTAATCAATTTAATATTAGGTTTGACGAGGATTCGGAGTCCGATACAAACGATTACAGTTTTTCTGATTAAAATTAACTATAAGAATTCGAAATTATTTAACCACAGGTATACCCGCTTATATATTTATTTTAAAAGCCATAATCCGTCAAAAATAACGTAATTTTATTATATATTTCGGCCGCCAGTTAAGTCTGTGAGAACAGCGCTATCCAGAGTAGCGTAGCATTAGTGATAAAAATAAAATAGAGAATTTTGCTTTTTTGCTTCCTTTACCTCATTATTATTTGAACCATGTGGCAGCGTTACTGTTGGACATTGATACATAGGGAATGATATATTTTGATTAATACTAATGACATATGCCTTACAATAGCGGATACACTTTTGTAAGGCATATGTCATTAATACAAGTTTTAATTATACTTAAACTGAAATATTTAAAACAATCATGAAATTAAAAAAAAATCTAATTCAGAGTATTTTATTAAAAAAACCAAAAAGTTAATGTCTTTATTTTATTTAACAATTTTGAAATCATACTAATTTTGAAAACAATATTATATCAGTTATTGGATTCTAGTTACGGTTACGAATAGATTTCTAAATAATTATTATTTGGGGATTAAAAAAATGAAATATAGTTTTTTTATGTCTTCAATAAACGATTTATAACTTTGTGGTGACATATTTAATAATTAAATAATACGTGACTTGGTATACACCACTAAATTTTTATTTATTAACCTCTACAAGTTTTGGGAACGAAGTTACCTTCCTCAGGAGGATACAATGTATACTAAAAATTATAACATGATCAATATATAGTTAAGTAGTGGGAGGAGAGTAGACGGAGTAAATAGAAAGGGTTAGGGGAGGGGTGTTGTTAGGGAATAATTAAGGAATTGTCAACTTTGTTTTTTTTATTTATAATTGGAAAAATGTTTAGTATGGGGGAATTGAATTTGACTGTTTATTATATTAAATAATATACTATTTATATATTTTTTTGCGTCTATCATTTACTCATAAAAAGAATGTTATGAGATTTTATAAACGGACGGTTACTCACACTAATGCAAAAGGCTTACCTTAAGTGAATGGACTTTAATTAATATTATTGATGCGCTTTTATATTTAATTTTTGCAGTTTGTTCGCAAACTATTTAATATACGATAGGTGTATTAGTTTTAATACATTCTTCCACGGAGGTAACAATATGTCAGCAGTTAATAAAATAAATATTTTTTGAAAGAATATATACGAATTTTTGTTGCGAACTGCTCCCCATCGGTACTGTAAATTCAATCCTGAATATTTATAGAAAACCATTTGACTTTGAAATCAGATTGACGGAAAAGCCTCCATGGTGAAATATAAAGCGGGGAAACAACGGACAAAAAATCCCATTCGTTCGCACTTGAAGAGAAAAGTGGTAATGTTTTATATATATATATATATACAATCTCTTTACATCGTCTCTTGTATTCATGGAGAAGTTAATCATGGCGAATACAAGATGAAAATATATTATATATAATAATAATCCTGTATTAAAATATACATATAGATATATATATATATATATATATATATATAATATATATATAATATGATTCTATATGATATATTATATGTATGTATATTTTAATACAGGATTATTATTATATATAATATATTTTCATTTTGTATTCGCCATGATTAACTTCTCCATGAATACAAGAGACGATGTAAAGAGATTGTCTCCTACATATCAACATAGTAATTGATAAGATAAAATACAGCAATGTGCCAATTAGAGAAAATGAAAATAATAATAATAACAAAAACTTTATAAGAAAGGTAATTTTTTTAGTTGCCAAATGTCTTCTGAATATTTTGCACATTTATTGCTCCTTAATTTGCACTCATTAACGCAATTTGTATTGCTTAGATCACTTCTGATAAATTCCGTTCAATGTTCGCTCGTAGAAACTAATCCCCCCGGCATATTTTATTCATTTGCCCTGGTCACTTACTAATATCGCGTGTTGTAATATATCGAATTAATGATCACACTAGACCGCTAAGTATCATGGAGATGTTGCCTTGTTAACATCACAAACTGAATTTCCTGGGCCTGCGTCGCGTGACTCCTTATATAGAAAAAATTCCCTCTTTTTATGCTTTTTATGTATACACATTACTTCCTGGTAAATCTAGGCGCTGAGAAACTTATTTTCTTATTTTATACAGATTTAGGATACACTCAATTTATATACTTTATACAGAATTAAGATACACTGGTATTCTTATTTATAGGTTGGTTATAAACGTTCACAATAAACAAATAATTTTTCAGCATTTTTAGTTCTACAAAAAATGCACAGTTAATAAATGTTTGTCCTAAACAAGTCGTTCCGAAAAGTAAAATTAATCGTAAAAAAAGCTTTGTTTTTGTACCCCTCGACACTTTTACTCAACACCTTAGTGATAAATATCTCAGCGTTTCTGAGATAAATATAAAAAATCTATCACTTTTTATGGAAATTTCTATGGAATGTATGAAACAAATCTGTCTTATTGAAAGTATGTTTTTATAAATAATTTCCACCTCAGTTTTCCTTTTATGTTGGTACGTGTGTGAATAATTTTTAAACATTTACATATAAATATTGCTGTGTTTACTACCATATAGTGGACATTGCTGTTTTTGCTTTTTGCATCATTTAAAAGTGAATATTGTTAAAATAAAATGTTTGACGCTGACTGAAGTATACAGATCGGTACGATGGCAAATACATCGAATTTCGAACTATCTGAGTTAATTTCCTAATGTATGGGAATGCATATCACACAAGAATTAAGTGCCACGTCATTCAATTACAAATAAGGCGCTAAACGACAAAAGCATTTTGTAGTTTTTAGTATTACAATAGCTTACTCATTTCAGGCATCGGCGTGTAGTATTAAAATTGAAAAGTTAAAAATATTAACAAAAAAGTGTGTAAAATAGCACATTAAGTAAAAATGAATATATGACACCATCTAATAAAATCATACACAATTGAGATAAGAAGTTCCCCAAATTATTATATTATTACTAAAAGATTTCTGTTCCGTTTGCTTTATGAAAGCAATGTGGGTAGACGCACGAATTTTTTAATTTTCAAAATGTCGCAAATGCTCTCATAAATACAAAAATATTATCTACATCAAAAGGAGAGCGATAACCAAATTTACATAAAAAATATTGACCGCAGTGAAATTTTTTGATTAAATAGGCTGATAGTTTAAAAGATTCAAGAACATGGAAATGTAAGAAGTTACTCGCTTGAATGAATCTTTTGTAAAGCAGTGAAAGTGCACCCTTGGGGAAGGGTAGAAAGTGGAGCCCTGCTGTGGCGACACCTCACACTCTTACATCCCTGACGCCTGAAGGGGAGCTGATGCGGCACATTTTTACAGAAGATAATAATTGACAGAGGATATTAGCTGTATCTTCAATTTCAACACCTGACATTATCATCTATGTGAAGTAAGTCGGATTAAATGAAGAAGAAGTCAGAAGCAATTAAATAATAAAAAAATGGAATACTGTTCATTGATAAAATTATTTATTTCACCACAATGTACAACGATGATTTAGCAATGCTCTTAAATGAAAAGGTATTATGTATAACACAATTATACAAGTTATATATTTTATTGTTTTAATACAATAGAAAAAAAATTGTAATGAATATTGTAATAAACTGTATGCAATACTCAAAATAAATGAAGAGACAAAAAATGTTAACAAATTAGGAACCATGAGATGCAAATCCTTTTATGTTTTTATAGTAAAATAATACAGGGTTCTTAACATTTTTTATCAAATATGAAATTTATCATAATTTTTATACAGAATATTTTGAGTATGTCCAAATTTTTCAAAATACAGTACTTGATTTTTTCCACAGGAATATCATTTATCACGATATATTAAAGATATCTCAAGGACACGACATTACATTTTTATGGGAATGTAGGTATGGAAGTCTTTGGGTTTTCATAGAGCTTACGACGTATCGTACGGCTGGCTTAAGTGATCACTTTACACAATGTAACGTTCACAATTTCCACTCATGATAGAATACCACATATATCAAATTTTTGGAAGTAGTTTATTTATTTAAGTTTTACAACCCGTTTCATACGTATGTTCTAATTATCCTTAGCGCGACCGAAAAAGAAAAAAAAGAAAGGCATTTGCTCGATACTTGCAAAATCCCGAATCAAAATACCCTCAAAGTTGTGTAGAGCCAAGAAAGCAAACGTGCAGAGACGTATGCGGGAACTCAAAAATAGCTGGCTGCAAAAGAAGGCCCAGGAAATGCAAAGAGAATTCTTTGAAGCTCTGAAAAGTGCATTTGGCCCTAGTCATAGTCCCAGACTATCCATTGAAAGTAAAGAGGGGGCCGTAATAACTGGTGAAGAAGAGATAAAGACCTGCTGGAGGGAATGCTACTATGAAATCCTTAACCAAAACCGGCATGCAAACCCTCACCTGCTTGATGAACTTTCCCAGTATGGAGCCCAAGGGCGGGCAAGGACAGCATTCCTTCAGAAATCTTCAAGTAAGTGGAGACTCAGGGAGGAATGCAGTTCACAACCTTATATTACATTCATGGCAATCAAGAAGTGTTCCGCATGCATTTCGCGAATCATGAATTGTCATTGTTTATAAACGTAAAGGAGACAAACTGGAATGCGGTAATTACCAAGGATCACCTTGTTGTCGGTTGCGGGGAAGATTTTCAGCAGGATTATTAACAGGCTCAACATGGCTTGCCGTCGAAAAAACTTTGCATCGATTTTTGACCCTTTTCCCGTGATCCAATCGAGCTGAAACATTGCAAGCAGACTCGTGGCCACAATTTATTGTCGCCAATTTATCTTCTTTAACATTTTATCTTCTTTAGAAGATCTATCAAATTTTCGAAAAAAAATAAATAATTATAGTATAATTTTGGATTTTTCAAATCTTTAATAGTTTTTTCAAATTGGAATCATTACAAAAGTTTGAGCGGCCCGATAAATTTCTATTAATATTTTCTAAATTTGAATTACTTTGTCGGTATACATAATAGGTACTTCACTACACAAAGCATGAAGTGTCTTATCAAAGGTCAAAACATCTGACATTTTAGAAATATATTAAATTACTGTAAGTTTAGTGCTATGTTATATGTTTTAATTCGTCTTTAATTATTATTATATTTTACAAAGAAAGGGAGTATAATAAAAGCTTGGTTTTAAATGGGTTACTTTTTTTTCAATTATAAAAAATAATTTATTTATTTAGGTAATACACTGCCATAGAGTCTTTAAAACTACAAAAAGTAAACAATAGACTCACAGGAAAAATATAATAATAAATAGAAAATATAATATGTTGATTCACAGAATATATCTGGGAACAAATCCCATAAATATGAAGATGCATTGAAACATCATCCAGGTGGGTCAAGTAATCTCTTATCCGCTCGAATAAAAACCTTATATTCATCTGTAGGCATTCTGTCTAAGCCCATTATAAACTTTTTCACTAAATTTTGATGTAAAAATATCTGCTGATTCAAAACATTATGATTTCTTGTACTACGAAAAATTTTACATTGGCGATCGGCTTTATGTAGCTTTAACAGGTAGCTCATGAAAAATTCATAAAAACATTTTTTTATGACCTACCTATTAGTATTTCATAAGAAAGGCTAAATGGTGAGGACATGAACAACTGGTTAATTATGAAAATAATTATTATTCAAGTCACAACAATTAAGCAGTAAGGTAAGTAACACACATCATTGAAAGATTTGGCAGATACTTCGTGGTGCAACATTATAATTTAAAATATGTTTTACTTTACTTTGTAATACACACATAATATGAGCTATTAAATTACAACTATAGTTTCGAGAGTAGCAGTCCCTCTCATCATCAGGTATAGATAATAACTAACTTAAATACAAAATTTATCAATCTAATTGGGTAGGTCAGGGGGGTCAGGGGGGCGCGCGGCAGGGAAGGGTATTTTTTTCGCCGAACCGCTCTAGGAGTGGCGAACTGGACTGAAATGTGATATTATTTATTAATGTGTTTCCAGAATTTTAATTTTTAGGATTTCAACGGTTTCCAAACTATTCATTATCCATCCTCTAGGAGGAACCGAGTGGAGTATTTTTAATTTGTGACTATCGAAAGAATGATTGGTGTTAATTATATGATTGGCGAATTCGGAGAAATTGTTATTTTTTAAGCAGCGGCGATGTTTTTTATGCGTGTATTTAAGTTTCTAGTGGTTTGGCCTATATACTTTTTGTCACAATCTCCGCAAGTTATTTCATATATCCCACTTTTTTCTAACATACCTATTTTTATTTTTGAATTTAGAAGAATTTTACCAATATTATTGTTTGTGTAATAAGCTAGTCTAATATGAGTAGGGAAGCAATTTGTAATTTTATTAGAAATCGGACCATTATAAAGAATTTTTCGCCAAAGTGTTTTATCGGTGGTTTTAATATTTTTGCCTGAGTATAAATATGTTTCGATAAGTTTATTATTAATTTTTGATTTCAACATTCTATCTATTAACGCGCAATTATATCCATTGTTAATAGCAATATGTTTAATTATATTTACTTCGTTATCATAATCAATGGTATTAAGGGGAATTTTAATTAATCTATTTAACATGGAATGGAAGCTGGCCATTTTATGCGCTGTCGGATGGGAAGACGATGCAGGAATTACGGTATCGGTATGTGTGGGTTTTCGGTAAATGTTGAATTGTAACTTATTATTATTAACTTTGATAGTAACGTCCAAAAAATTTAAACTATTATCTTCATTTTTTTCGAGAGTGAATTTGATATTTTTGTGTTGTACATTAAGGTAAGCGAGAAAAGAATCTAGTTGTCTATCAGTGCCCGTGAAGATACAAAATATATCGTCCACGTATCTATACCAACTGAGGATGCATGAATTAACGAGGGGGTGATCTGAATTTAACAAGTCTGTTTCAAGTTTGTTTAAAAATATATCGGCTAGAATGGGAGATATTGGGGAACCCATGGGTAATCCGTCACGTTGTTCGTAAAAAATATTATTGAATTCGAAATAATTTTGGTTCGTGCAGACATTGAATATTTTTATGAATTATTTCGAACCAAAATTATTTCGAATTCAATAATATTTTTTACGAACAACGTGACAGATTACCCATGGGTTCCCCAATACTGAGTAGTAATGTGTTTAAAAATATATATATTACACATCATTATATGTATATATTAACAATTGAAGTTAGTAATTAAGTAATATTGTCTCTTTAAGTGTTAACTATATTTTCACTAGACTGTCATTGAAAACGTCAACTAAATAACCAAATTCATTATCAGTCTTCAGTCTAAATTTTATAAAGAATAAAAATATATTATTTATAAAATTTAGAATATAAAATTTAGAATATAAATTATATAAAAATATAAATAAGCATCTTAATAAATTTTTCGATGTTCAATTTTTGATATCGATCAATAATGTTAACAGGTAGGTATGTATTACGTTCGTGAAAATAATTATTTTATTTTATTTAAAAAAATATTCATTCAATTTAAAAAATACACAAATATATTTTTTTTATCCTTTCGCCAGATATTTTTACGTAAATATTTAATTAAACGGATTAATTTTAAGGATTGCTGGAGACCATTCAAAACTGAGGAATTTTAATCCTCAATCCTGCGCCAGAACAATGAAGGAAAAAAACATTTTGCTTTCGGCAAGCGTAATCCGCCTAAAATAATTAGTTTAGTAGCTATTAAAAAGTATAATACTCCCCGACCATTCGGGCTGGATTCCGACATTCTCTCCAGCATCATTAAACTAGGCTCAATTAACACTGAGACACCCAGCAAAAGTATTTTTTTGGTTCAGAATTTGTACCCAAAATAGTTCACCGTGAGAGCCCGGCAATAGAGTGAGAGATTAGGTTGCGGCATTAAGTAAAGCCTCCTCGGCGATTGGGGCTGACGAAGTCGGAAAGAATGCCCAGTTCGGTCAATTACTCTTTGCGCCCAATGTAACAAGTTCAAGGAGTGGACAGGACCCCTGCCCAGCCCGACCTTCCAGGGGAGAGCTATTAACGAGAGCAACCATGAAATGAAATGGCGCCAAATACTTGGAAGGAGATGCTAACTTTCGTATGCGCCCGATATTCTGTAAAAGGCATTAAAAAAGTGATAAAGTAAAAAATGTTTTAATAACATAGGTGATTGATTATTTTTTTTAAATTGTATTAATTGAGTTTTATATATTATATATGGTTACATAGAAAATTGTGAGCAAAGTCTACGGAGATATTTGAGACTGTGAGGAAGGGAAATCAATATTTTAATATCCCGCCAAGAATACTAACAAGTCAACGTTGCGGGGCGTTTAATATTTCAAATACCCCACTTAACGGTGATAGCTACGAAGTTGCTGTCACTCACCGGATGCAGCTCAGATCTTCTCGCCATAGGTGGTAGTGACACATTCTTTTCCCCGTTACAAACTGTGATTTTCCATACAGTGTTGGATTAGTTGCTGAGTGGCTGGTATTTAGACAGGTAGTTAATTGGGATGCTTCATGTATCGTCTCGCGTACAGATATTCCTCAATAAGAAATTGTTCAGATGTAAGAGGATGATTGTCGTTTGGATCCTCGCATTATTAATGATAATAATAATTGAAACGGAGTGGATCGTTTTAAGTTATGCGCAAGCGACAAAAAGGCGAGGAAATAATGTAAAAAGTTTTTTAACAAAAAATTATATAGTCATCAATACACAAGACATCAAGACACAGTGCATTGTTCTATTATAGTGGAAATGTCAGAACTAATGCATTAGCAAACTCTGTAATTCCCAGATTACACTCATTAGGGAATGAGCATGCAGAGGCGGCTGACATTTTTGCTGATAGTATAACTGTTTATAGGACAAAGCTGATACAATTATTTACATCCCAACGAAATGGAAATGGACAATAAATCTTTTTATTTTACCTTTAACTATTATTATTTGTAACTTTAACTTTATTATTATTATATCTTATGTTTGTATGTTTTTCTTATGTTTTTCTGTATTATTATTATTATTATTAATATTACCTTTTAACTATTATTATTGTAACTTTTAACTGTATTATTATTTTAACTGTCTTATGTTCTTTTCTTAAAAAAATATTCTGTATATTGTAAAAGCCCACAATGGCGTTAAATAAATAAATAAATAAATAATAAATAATAGACAATAAACTGTAGAAATATAAAAGAACACGAAAAGAAAAATAATATAAAAAAATTGGCCTAGGCACTCAGGTCTCTAACACGGTCACTATACAATATTATGGTGGGGTTTTTGGTGATCCCAGTTCACAGATTCAGCAGAAGTTCTTGCTGGAAAAAGCTCGATGACAGGAACGTTGGTTGAGTGACATCTCGGAGACGAGCACTCGACAAGACTCGGTACTGACACGATCCAGCAGAACATTTGACTTAAGAGCAGGCTCCTAGTAAGGCGAAGATTGTTGAAGTCTTCCAAACAGTGCCTGGGAGTATCAGAGCATGACTTTAATGCTCCTTCAGCGATGTTGGGGATGCATTAGAAATTAAAGTGAACAACGGTTTATTTTCTGTTGCTAGGTGGGGTCTCCGAAATCAAAATTTACCTTTTTAGGAAGCCTGGCATATTTGAAGCTGTGTGGCCGGGTTTAATAATTTCTGAGAAGTAGCCACAGGTACGGGATTTTTATTCACCTCCAGGTGCGCGTATCACAATTAATGGTGACATGCTTCTATTTGCACAAATATTGTAATCTGCTATAAAATATTTTCACTATTCGAGAATTCGATGAACTAAACCTGGTGTAAGAACTTTGATATATTCGCGACTATTTGTGCCGGTCCGAAATCGCGTTTTTTTTCCTCGGAATTCCGTCTTTAAGTTCTCGCACACACATGTGTGCCCCGACCTTTTTTTCTGTATTGGCGAAAACAGATGTGGCTACACGCCGCACTTCTGAATTTGGCGCCTCATTTAATAATTAAATTTTAGGCCGTAGAATAATTGTAATAATATTGTTATCTTAGGATAAGATTTTGTGTGTAAATATTATTTTATAGCTATAAATTTTGGTGGTTGTGTTTTTAAATTCCCGTTTCCACTCCCTTGAAAAAGCATTTTATTGATAGGAAAAGACATGTAGCGTCGCGAGCGAATCACGTAAATTGATTCCCGCCGTATCAATTTTATAAAGTTAATATCATTACCAAAATATCTATGATGGCATCTACCCCGGCGCTTAAAAACCAAACTAAACAATTATAAAACAATTAGGTACTCATATCAGTCTCTAAATCCCAGAGCGCTGTTTTGGTGGAGAAATGCGTGAAAATGTACATAATAATATGCGATGTCACACCTCTTCCTGGTTGACAATGTAGGTTCTAACAACGTTACTGCGCATATCAAAAGCAACGTGATATTCTGCCATTGTAATTTTGCCTACGTCCTGAAACATTATCAAGTGTATTTGTTTCTAATAATGGCTTATATTTTAATCTATGTAAAAAAATAAAACCGATTAGCATGTCATGATCAAAAATCTTTATCAATATTGTAAATTAATTAACTGTTCGAAGAATATTTTTTCTTCTGTATGAAGGCTTGAACTTTGTGGTAACATTATTATCAAAATAAAACACCAATCACTTTGTTTTCACCACTTTATTAGATTAAACAATCTACATGTTTTGAGAACAATGTTCTCTGCTTCAGAATTATTGGTGAACTCCAATAATATATAGATACAGTACAGTATCCAATAATATATAAGTAAGGATACAGGATAAAAAAAATTGAAATAATAATATTTCTGGCTTATCCGAGTGTAATGTTAGTAACTCGGAAAAAATTTCATTACACAAAAAGTATATTGATTTCTAAATTCAGTAAAAAATCAATTGTGGAAGTCTCGTCGAGCGACATTACCTAACGATATCAAAAATAATTGACGATATCAAAAATAATTAGCGACATCTGTGGGGATTTTGGGGGAATGAAAATGGCTGTCACAGGCCGGTATAAAAAGGTTGTTACAACATATATATGATGTATGACATGCAATTCAAAATATATATACAACTTCCAAAAATTAGTAAAACATGGTGTATTCTATCATGGTGGAAATGGCGAACGTTACATATGTGTAAAGTGATCACTTAAGCTTACCAAAGATCGGTCGTAAGTCCGATATACACCATAAATGATTTCTATACCTACTTTCCCATAGTAAAAATAAATACAGATTCGTCTCTGTAAGACATCCATTATATACATTAATTGATTAATGATGTCTCTTTGACAAAAAATGCAGCACTACCGTTCTGAAAGATTTGAACAAACTCAAAAAAAATAAAAATATTCCGAATCTTAACTGATCTTTAATTCTAATATCAAAATATCTATAAGTTTTACCTACTGTGATGATTCTGACTCTGTATGTATGAAACCTAACCTAACCTGACATTCTAAGATAAATATATAAATAAACAAGCTATTTGTACCCGGCGGCGGCGTTTAGAACTTGGTGGGTAATAAAGGCAATATTTCCCCTCCCCTTTTACCCTTTCCTATTCTTCTGATATATTTTCATTGCAAATCTGTACCGTTCGACCGATCGGGCTCAACATTTTCAAACTTATCCTTTAGGACCCGGCGGGTAACATAAGTGACTTTTCCTCCTACCCCTTTACCCCTTTCCTACCCCCTGATATATTTCCAATGCAAATCTATACCGTTCGACCGATCTGACCCAAATTTTGCATACTTATGACTTAGGACCCGGTGGGTAACAAAAACAAATTTTCCCCTTCCTGTTTTACCCCACCCCCACACTTGATATATATTCTGTAGAAATCTACATCATTTGATCGATCTGATCCAAATTTTGCATGCTTATGATTTTGGACCCGGCGGGTAACAAAGACATTTCCTTCTCCCTTTCTTCACCCCCTCCCTGTTATATTTTATGTACAAATCAACTGTCTGACAAAAATTCAACATATTTATTCCCCCTCCCCTTCGCCCCACCACCTCACCTGATTTTGTATTTTTTTGTACAAATTTGCACCGTTTGTCGATTTGACTCAAAGTTTGCATTCGTTTTCTTTAGGTCACGGCGGAATACATACGCTACAGTTGCCTCCAAGACATCCCAACCTAGATTCAATGGAAAGATTGTTTTTATACATAGTTGAGACTTTTCGAAACAATGGAACCTTTGTGTCGCCCCACAAACTTATTTTTACCCAAATCCTCAACCCGAGCAACGCCGGATACGAACAGCTAGTACTATAATATATCAGATTTATAACAAATACTCTTGGTTGCGGTACCATTTTGAGATGTTCCTAGCTTAATTATCTAAATATCCACACACATGGGACATTGTATGCCAGGAAGACCATCAAAAAGATAAAAAATTAGCTGGCACTCCACTTTCTAAGACGAAGGCTCCCGCTCAAGAACAGATTTATGATCTAAAGGATGAAAGAAGAAGGAGAAAAATAAGAATTTTGATTTCATTTATCACAATTCTATCAATATTAGAATCGCATCTTGTGAGAATAAATTTTCGACCCGGCCTTATACATTTGTTCTTACTTGGATGAGACAATAATAACAAAAAAAATGTGTCTTACTTAAACGTTATACGTAAAACATAAAGGAAAAAATAAAAAATGAAATTCGGATTGAAAGTGTAAAAATGTAATACAGAGAAAACTTACGTGACAGAGCAAGATATGACCTTTTCTTAAAATTGTTGGACCTGCTCCTATTCATACTTCCTTTCACGAGATTAAAATGATATTCTCTTGATTATGATCTCAATGTCCTGAAATAGCCCCCATTGTTTGATCCTTTGCTTGAATCTCGTCCGAATCACAGAGGATTTATCTGAAAGAGATGTCTTCTCTTTGATCACTTTATTGCGTCTGATATTAATATTACAGAGATGGCGCCAGGCGTCGCTTCAAGAGCAATAATGC
Organism: Agrypnia vestita; assembly: GCA_016648135.1. Lineage (NCBI taxonomy): Eukaryota > Metazoa > Arthropoda > Insecta > Trichoptera > Phryganeidae > Agrypnia > Agrypnia vestita. The sequence goes on along the minus strand of JADDOH010023203.1, from coordinate 45,422 downwards.
GCCCCAAATGCTTAGGGCGAAATTGTGCAACATATAGGTACTTTCGTTTAAAATATGCTTTATTTTAATTATTTTTAATATTTCTTTAGTTGGATATTAAATATTGTCATATATGTTATTGTGTATATATGATTTTAGATTAAAATCATATATATTTATATATATACATATATATTATGACGTAGCATTGGCGACAAGCCATTTCGTTTACTAAAAAAAATGCTCCTCGGACTTACATGTACATCATGCTCCGACAGTCAGACGGTATAGCAATGAGAATATGGGTTTGTTGATTAAATTAAATCCAAAATTGTACTTTATATAGCTAGAATACTACACATGGTACATATTGCTTTGTGGAAGAGGCATATTGTAAGAAAAATTCAAATGTCAGCTGACAATAAAATAATATTTATTCATTTAAATAAAAAATTAAATAAAAGAATTCGCCTTCTCACAGGTTAAACATAATTCATATAATAAAAGTAAATTTATACTAGATTACGCAAATTGCACTAAGATTACTTCAAGGTAAGTTCAATTACAAGATTAATTAAACAATTAAACAAAGATTTTCATACCAATATATATAAGGCTATATAATATAATATAAGGCTCTCATTTAAGGCCCAGCATGGTATATTTAGCAAATAAAAATTAAACGAAATCTAGTGCACCTTGATCAACAAAAGTCAAGAAATAAATACAATTTAACAGCCAATTAAAAAATAAGGACAAGAGAACTTCCTATAAGACTGCTCTAATATTATCTTAAAGTTGAAAAGAAGTTTTATTGCAGGTTCTGTGATAATTCTTGAATAAGACAACCTGAAAAAATGTTACTTGAATCCAGTAAAATTTTATATAGGTTATGTGTGCTCCCAAAGCGCAGTCTGTTCTGTCTGGTTAGTTCTGGACATTATTTATTTTCTCCATCTTATAAACCTCGGGTAATCCTCCGATGAATTTTAAATTAAATGCAGCAAGCTGTAAACCCGTATATTATTGTCACATATAGGGCACGGAACACGCTGCCAGCGCGGTCAGCGCGAACCCTTTATAATAAAAAAAAACACAAATTAAAAACAATTCACAGCTAATGACGTTAATTATATTTCTATAGTATCAGAATATGTTTGAATATTTACCCTTAACGGGGCCCAGACGAGTACATTTTGTACATTTTACATTTTGCTTGTGAGTGGCTTTCGCACGCGTGAAAAATGGAAATTGATAACTCGTAAAGCGAAATGACAATTCGTACATCTCCATAGATGAATCGTGTCATAGACCAAAATTACCGGGCAGCTAATTTGAATATAGCGAGGGGGCAAATATTGATCATACGGATTCGTCACGTCATAATACATATATATAGATGAGATAGAGAGAGAGAGGGAGAGAGAGAGAAGAGAGAGAGAGAGAGGAGATAGAGAGAGATAGATATATAGATTTGAGATATATATATATATAGATATATATAGTATATATTAATATATAAAGAAACCCGTGTTTCCCTACCCGTCAAGTTGTATATATACATATACAAAATCACTTAAGACTAATTTAACTCAACGCCTTTGAACATTCCATCTAATTCTCGTACGTATAAATCGCTCTCTTTTATTTCGCCACTTGAGTACCCTGCTCGATTATTTGCTTTATTTATCGCTTTGATAATCTCACGACTAGCCACTCTGGCTTTCGTCTCACGACCAATTTCACACTGAACGAACTATCAAATACGACAACAATAGGCGCCGCGGGGTAATTTCGTATTTATACCCAAATGACGATATTTTCGTATTTTCTAGATGATTCGTGTTTAAGAGAATTTCCTCGTCACTTCTCGGTTATTCCAGGCGTTTCACAAATGTCGTAAATCACCCTACATTGTTATGGGCCGTTCTCGATCTTTCGATAGTTTTGTGATATTTGGAAGGAATTTGGTCAGTACGCAATTCCTTGCTTGTCATTCCATGGTCACTTAAATTGTTCAAAACTTTAAGCAATATAATTTATATTCCTTTACGTTTTTGTCGATGATTTAGAGTCGTCTATAAATTAAATAATTTTGAGTCGAACTGCCACCACCTTCTGTGGCTGCATAATCTGCTTTACTCTTGGGGACTGTAAACTGATCACATTGGCTCTACTTACACGAATGTCTCTGTAAATATATTAAATACAGAGTTCTTATTTTATATGTTCCCCCGCAATATATGTATGCGTTCAATAAAATAATTAAAAAAGAATTTAAAAAATCTCTAAAAAATTGATCTTAATTTGTCAATAGGTGTATGTATTATAAAGTAGAGTGGTGCTGGATGCGCGGAGCGCAGAGCGCAGAGCGCAGTACGCAACACGTACTGCTCACGGCGCCGAATTCGGTGGATTGCCTACCTTCGCTCTTTAGTAGAGCTGCACAGTTGGCTGGCGCAGAAGTATTTTACGTGTCTTTTAACTATCATTCGTGATGATCTTTCTTTTAAATAATAATTCATAAAAAACATAAATATATTCACTTATAAACTATCATATTATATCCACTTGCTTGCCCGGTTTGACCGGCCGCACAATGCGTTTTCAAGAATTTGCCGTAATAACATTATTTTCTACGTAAGTGTCTAAAGTTCATAATTTCTTATCATATATTTATATGCAGACAGCATGAAATGACTCAAAAACAGGCGTGAAAATATTAAATCTCAATTATAAGGGTTTAAAATTAAATATTATAGAATTTTTTTACATTAGGGTAGCGGTGAATAATAAAGCACCCTATTAATAACCAAATCAATTTTCCATACAGCCCTTTGTTTAATTTACTTTCATAAAATATTTGGCAATACCCACATTGGGCCCCACCCCTTCTCATTCTCTCCCGTTAGATTCCTGATTGTTCTGAAAGCTAGTTAGTGCATGCTTGTCTCTGACAAGACAAACACGCATGTGATAAATATTGGTGAAAGTTTAACAATACTATGGTTGTGGTGTATAGTGTTAAGAATATAGTACTATAGTGTTGGTCCTGACGAGGAGACGGGTAGATACGTCTCGTAACCGGTAGACCTTAAATCTGGTAGTGGTTTTTACTAAGTTAACCAACATTCTGCATGAAATTTTATTTGTTTATTTTTATCGTGGTCTTTTTATTAATACTTTAAATACATATAATATTTTTTACTGTGACCGAAATTCCTCATTTTAAGAAATTGCTTTAAGGAATCTCGGCGGAAGTCCACAATATTGGATAGGAGAAAGCAATTGGACAAGTAAAACATGTTAAATGTTCATATTAATTAACCTTAAAAAAACAGAAAAACTCTAAATGTAGACTGAGTTTACAGCACAGAAACAAACTCCATCTATCAACAAAATTTTGCAATTTTTTTATTTATTAAAAATTTGTTATACAAAAACATATTTTTTACAAGGTAGTGACAGTTACTTATAAATGGGTGTTTCTCTACTACATGAGTGTCAACTACTATCATTAAGTTTTTTAAAAATCATCTTTATAATCGATTTCTGGGCAACTTCTAAAGATTTCAATGTAATTTTGAATGCACTATATATAGATTCCATTTTTTTAAACATTTTTAATAAGAGGTACCTATTTATTAAAAAAAATTTTTGAAGACACTATCATAAAACCAATTTAAATGGCTGCAGAACTATATCTTATTGAACGTATAATGCTTTATAGTTATAACATAATTTCAACCTAAATTTAGGTGTACGGGAATACCCTCCTCTCCCCTAATACCATATTGACTGAACTAGAGCGTAATATTGTGTCTTTAACAATTTTATTTCTAAGATATTTCTTATTTTAATAAATATTTTAATAAATATATGAGTTTTCTTATTCTTTCTATAGTTTTATCGATTTGTTATTTCCTTTTAATATTAGAGTCAACTATTATTCCCAAGTATTTTATACTATTTTTTGAGATTAATACTGAACAGTCGTTTTTACAAGTATTATTATTATTTTTATTAGGATAATTATTTGTATGAATTTTTATTACTTAGTTATTGGGCGACTTTTTTCATCTAATGTGACAGGAATATAGTGAGTTTTTTCTGTATTTAGTGATAATAAGTTTTCATTGAACCATTCAACGCAATAGAATACATGAATGAATTCCAAAAATTCCTCTACAATCATATTTCCCTGTGTAATTAATAATATTTAAGGACATAAATAAACTCAATCGTATTTACTCTCAAATTATACTTAATCAAATTATAAATGAATTGCTACGCTTAAGGATCATTATTACTTTGGTTTCGAGTAATTTGGAATAATTCCAAAGGCGGAAATAGCATCCCAAAGTTGTGAAAGTTCCGCATCAATCAAAACTCGGTCCAACTAAGACTTTCCACAAATAATATTCATTAAACAAATCAACGTAACTAGAAACCGAACCTCGAACAGGCGGGGCGAGCGTGCTCCATCGTGAACGCTCAAAATTCATTATTAAACATTCAAACAGAAAACTTAAAAAAAACTAACCCATAATAATCAAGTTTTAATTATACTCCATTTCTCATTTGTGTTGTTTTCAATTTGATATTCTGTCAACATATACCTCTTGCTTTAAGTTCATGTGGAAAATCTATTCCATGTATATTATTATCCTTAAAACTTATAGAATATTGAAAACGTAATAATCGGTATAGGTGGCATCGGCGAAACCGTCCAATTGGACCCATGGCTCGAGTCAAACTAGTTGAAAAATATTACGCACCTTCTGCACGCGTCGGGCTCCTTTCTCATTTTTATGGTTTCCAATTTGAAAAAAAAATTGAAATTTCGAAAAATCCAAAATTATACTGTACCAAATAAAAAAAAATTCGACGAAAATTTGTTAGATCATTTTTCATCGTCACGAGTCTGCCTGCAAAGTTTCAGCTCGATTGGATAACGGGAAAAGGGTTAAAAATCGATCCAAATTTTTTTCGGCAGACAAGCAGACGCTACAAGTTAAAAGAAAGGGAGTAAAAATATGGTGAACTCGAGTCCAAAGGCGTTATTAGATATCGTACAATTAACCATGTTCTTGATTTGTGTCACATGGCTTTTGCAGATCTCACATTTTTTGCTTAAGCTTTGAGCAATTTACTGATTCAGTTAGGGGTTAATTTGCGAAGTGACACATTTTCCCTCACACATGCGCGTGAGCATATACACACACATACAAACAATACAGATATACGCACACACGTACTTACTATTATATATTTGAATTATTATTTTGTCTTATTATAATATTTATTTAAGCGAATTATCTGTGGCTGTAAGAAAACCAGAAAGTAATAAAAAAAATCTATATTGCTTCTTATATCTTATATCTTATATCTATATCTACCGTCTTATATCTAAAATTTTGCAGTTCGTAAAGGCAGTTTTTCGATCAATAATATATGTATACTAGTTGTTCGTACCCAGCGTTGCACGGGTTAAGGATGAAGTTGAAAATAAATTTGTGGGAGGAAACAAGGGTTTGATTCGAATGGTATAGATTTGCATCGAAAATATATCAAGGGAAAGAGAAAAGGTAAAACAGGGGGAGATAAATGTAGCCTATGTTACCTGCTGAGTCCTAAAGAATAAGTTTCCAAATTTTGAGTCCGATCGGTCAAACGGTACAGATTTGCATCGAAAATAAATCAGCGGAAAGGATGGGTTAAAAAATATGGGGGAAATGTCACATATGTTACCCGCCGAGTCCTTAAGAATAAGTTTCCAAATTTTGAGTCCGATCGGTCGTTATGTCGCATATGTTACCCGCCGAGTCATTAAGAATAAGTTTACAAATTTTGAGTCGATCGGATAAACGGTATGGATTTGTAATAGAACAGAACATAACACACAGACAGACAAACAGACATACAGACATTGAGTTTTATAGGTATAGATATATAAACATGCATATATATTGTCACATTGTAAATGTGGTGCAGTATTTACTCCAAGCGAAATTTTACACTTAGTAATTAGTAAGTTTTTCGATATATTTGCAACCGAATATTTATCTTCACCAAGAAAATCGTTGCTGAAACGCGAACATTATGGATAATTGAAAAAAACACTGCGAACTAGTAAAACACTAGGCAAAATAACCAAGAAACTTGCCTTTGACAAAGCGTGGATATCGATAAGTCCCGGACTCAAATTTATGGGAAGCGATATGACTTCCTTTCCCGTTCAGCCCAGATAACCGCAAGTCACGCCCAACTGCGAGAGCCCGACCCCCGACGTAATGAATGAGAATTGTGTTGGAGTTTGTTGTTAACCTAACAACATTTTAAAGATTCGAAGATTTGTTTTAAAAATTATTAACAGATCAAAATAAAAGTTTTTCAAACAAAATAAAAGTCCGACACTTAAATAATTTAAAACATTTAAATAAATAAAATCATTCTATAATCATTTTAACACATTCTTATTTCCATTTTATTTGATGTGAAAGTACGATTTCATTTGACATTCGTAAAAATTCAAAAAAATTAAGTTAATTTCAGCAACTAGTGGTCATAGTTCATTTTGATTATCAGAGTCGATGAATTCGTTCATATTTTAATTTTTTTTGTTAATAAATTAAATGGTGTAAAGCTAATAATTTAATTTACACGAAAATAACATGTTTAATGGCATTTATTATTACTATTAATTACACATTTTTTTAGAAAACTGAAAGCTAGAATGTCCATCGTTTTTGATGGGATATAGCTGGTTTGCATAATAATTATCAACTCAATAGTTGATAACCAGACAACTTAGCATATTTTGCACTAAAATGCATTAAGTCAAGAATTTGATGTCATCTAAAATTCAAAATTAACTTTCTAATTGCACAATATATTATGGAATCGGTAACTTGGCATAATATCCTTTAATTGTGGGAGAAATTTAACTGTTTTTTTTGTATTTCATCTTATAAAGCGATTGTGTCTCCCTCTGTTGGATGAACGATTTAAATAAATAAAAAAATAACTTCCCTGATTTCAAAAATAATAGACTTCCTTGATTTATTGCAAGAACCACAAACTTTTTGTAATCGTCTTTTATTTTGAACTTCTTATATTTTTCATTTGTACGCAGTCAACTAGAATTCGGATCGGTAGTTTGGAACACCCATTACTCTACCTACAGTGAGCGACTTGAAAGTAGACAACATAAATTATTCAACATCTTAAATTTCCGTTTCTGTTTAGAGTTTAAAACCTATACAGAAAACGAGCGTTACCATAAAATCCCTCCCCTATCGAATCGTAGAAGCGAACAAGATCTACGTTTATTTTATAAAAGTTTAAATACTCGTAACTCGGTTGACTATCCCTACTTCCTAGAGCAAATATTTTTGATCTATCTTGTATACCAATGTGTTCAAAATATATATTTTATGGCTCGTACGATAATTAAAATTATATAATATACTATCCGCTTTCAACAAAATTATGACTTATTCAGACAGTTTTAGTGGAAAATCGTGTTTTAAAATTTTTTTAAAGTAAATTATGCAAACGCGATATAAATTTTATAAAATGTTTAATCCAACGTTTATTATTATTTCTTAGATTATTAGATACATTTGTTGTTCATGTATGTATGTCTTTAGTTAATTATCTTTCTCTGACACCGAAAGCCTTGGGTGGCTTTTATTTTATTAGTTTGATAAATATTTGTATCTAATAATTAAACACACTGCTCATTTACAAAAATGAAATTAATTAATTTTTTTTTTAAATTCAACTTAAATATAAAAATTATATCATTCTTATATTTTATTTTATGTACCTATTTGTATTATTGTTTATCGGTTACTTTGGAAATTACACATTTTTAATTTTTGTTATTTATTATGTGGTTCAACGTGTGTCATTCAAAATATTATTGTTTAATAAAATATTGTAGAAATTTTCTACTATACAAATAATTCAATAACGGTAGTAAATATAATGATTTTTATATTTTTCATTTATTCACAAAAATCAAAGTTAATACAATAGGAGGATAATTTTTTTAGATTGATGGGATCGCGACGGCAGACCATGTTAATTTTATGTCAGCAAAGGACAATGATTTAATACTTAAATGTAATGTACGTACACGTATAAATTGTTAGTATTTATGAGAGAATTGGAAACAAATTCGCCACTATCATATAAACGAACTTTGGATATACATACGTTTTGTATCTAATTTTAAGGCCACAAATATTCTTCTTAATACACAAATATGCTTTCAATCCACTAATATTATTTATTAATGTTTGCAAAAGTCCTGTGTAGTTAAATAAAAAAGTTAAAAAATACGTTTATAATAAAACGTGTTCAATTAATAAAATTATTTTAGTTATATTAAATGGTATTAAATGTCCTGTATTTATGTGATCACCGATAAATTGACAAAGGAGTTGTGTTAAGAGAACTGTAATTAAATAACTCAGTTTCCCTCGATGCCCGTGGCATTTCTTGAACACGATTTTTCTGGGCCACAGCTTCGTTTGTCGCATTTTTCTCGCGGAGTTTACTCAATTATTGCCTCACTTTTTTACACAAAACCATTAAAAAATACAATTTTTAATTTATTAACGAATTAATTATATAGAATTCTGCTACTATAATGATGTCAAATAAAAATGAACTTTTTAGAATAATTATACTATTTGTAATCTTTTTATCGTCGTCATTATCATGGAATGTTTTCTATCCGCCGCTGAATTAAGTTCTCCCGAGTGCTTCTATTTACCTGTACCACCCCTTCTCACTCTCTCTCCCTCGTAGATTTCTGATCGTTCGGTAGGCAAGTTAGTGTAAGCTTGTCTTCGACAAGATTAACACGCTTGTGATAAATATTAGTGAAAGGGTAAAAATACTATGGCTTTGGTGTATTGTATTGTGAACATAGTAGTATAGTGTTGGTCCTGACGAAGAGACGGTTACGTCTCGAAACCGATAGACTTAAAATCTGGTAGTGGTTTATACTTATTCAACTAACACTCTGTTTCTAGAGTATGATTATTTCATCAGCCGAGAGAGTTTTTAAGTGGCTTGTAGGCTTCTTGATTCCCCACGAGTACCACTGAATGACTGCATTTGACCAACGATTGTCCTTTTTCTGACCAATGACAATAGCCCTTAATGTTGCCATTTGATTAATCTAGATATATCTTTTATTTTATGCGAGTTTTTATTAATTTGATTCTTTGCTCAAAGTTTTTTGTTGGGTGTCTTTTTGGTCACTGAGACTGTCCAACACAGATACCATGGAAGATCGCATTTCAAAATCACTATTTGATACCCACGTTCACCATTATCCGTAGTCACTCTCAGCCACATTAACTCTCAGCATTCTGTACATCTACACGCTGCAACAAAAATGCAAACCAATTGATCAAACAAATGTTAATTTTAAATATTTGTGGGTGAAAGAAACAACCGAATAAGTAAAAAAATGCAGGTTTTCAAAAGAGCCCGAAAAAAATTTTGGAATTTAATTTGTTTACGAAATATCTCTTTAAGCCATTGTTTTTTTATCTAATTTTTGCACCAGTAATTTTGTTTTTTACACGAAACCGTTAAACCGAGTTGATAAATGTCGTTGTTTTTTGCCAAATTTTTGAAATAATTAATCATGTCATTTGTCCTTTTATTTCATTTTCTAACTCATCTAATTTTTCCTTACTAGATATGTATCTAAAGAATAACTCTGCACACTTAACTTAAAACCAGATTTAATTGACTCATTCGGTTGTTCCTTTCGCCTACAGATGCAGGTACGTCAAAGAAAATGACAGAAAGACATTTATGATAAATTCGGCAGTGGCTTGAATTTATCAGCGAGGTTAAGTACTTAAACAAAAGTTGAAATTTATGTTTTACGCCACGTTGAGTTGGATAAAATATTCTTAAATTAATTTATTAATTAATTAAAATTGAGAGGATTTTTTTAAAAAATTATTTCTTAAGTTAGTTCAAACATTTTGCATTCATTTTTATTTTAATTAATAATACATATTTACATTTTATTTTAACCTATACTATTGCAAGCTTACATTTATGTACAATATATAATACTCGTCATATTATATATACTTATCATATTTACAGCAATACACAATTTTAAAAATAATAATTATTGTAAAAATGGTAACTGTCACATTAATTTGAAAATTTTTATTCATTAATTTATTTATTCATTCAATTTATTTACATTCTTCATATTTTTCGGCATCTCATACATTTTTACACTTCTATACATTAGAAAATTTCGTGGATAAACTTTTTTCATATACTATAGTAATCTTATTCAATTCTATAAACAAGTATTTTTTCCACCATCTCACTTCTTCAGTTCTGCTGTATCTATTTTTTACCTCTTTTTCCTTTTGACAGAATTGCAAAGTATCAATTTTACAATTAAAATAAAGTTTTATATATATATACAATAAGCAACAATGAACTCAAATACTACAACAAGCAAAAATAACAAATTACTATACTATGAAATAATATGGTCTCTCTCTTACAAATTGTATTTTCAGAAGATATATAAATAAAACATTGTCCTTTCTGATCAATACATATTTTCGTACACCGGTCTTCTTGTTGGCACTTGTACTTTTGTTCATCCGAATGCAAACTCGATTCTCAATTGTTTGACTTCCTGTAGAGCCCTCGGGTAGAGTTACCCACGCAGGAAGCCTTCTGCCACCTTAACTACAGCTGAAAGGTCAGCATCCACTTTAGTCTTTGTGTAAACTTTGATTCAGGCAAACACTCCCATCGCCTTCTCTTTCCTCGCCAGATATATAATACTTTTTCAATCTTGACAAAATTACGTATTTTTAGGTTTTATTGGTTCTCGACTTTTTCGACGAACATAGCTGACTCTTAACACTAGAAGCGCCACAGTCACATTTTTGTCCCATCCGCAAGTTTGATCGTCTATAACTTTTTTGTTTTTTTATTTAGGTCGGTGAAACTTTTTGACTTTTAGTAATTTAATGTATTTACATAATTCAAAATGTTTTCAATTTTATAACAATAATAGTTTATTAAAACAAATAAGATATACCTAACTGTCGGTTGTCCCGTCATTGTTTCAACGTAGACAAAGATAAAAATTATGTAATAAATGCGTTTCCTTACCTTGGAAAAGATGATAAACCGAATAATGAGCGTTTAGGTGATTGATTGTGAAGAAATTGATGGAGCCGCACATCAATAAGGGCAGAAATGTTGTTTAGGTTTTAAATGAAACCTTTCACTTCAATTTTGTTAGCGGAATATTTGAAGTCCAAAAATACTAGTATCGTAGGCACAATCAATAGAGCTCGCAGAGAAATACCCGTAATCGTGAAGTCCGCAAAAGAAGAATTATAAAGTACATTTGTGCTAAAAACTGGTGATGCGTCATTGACTGTTTATCGGGCTAAATCTTATAAAAATGTTCTAATGCTCAACACTATGCATTCCAATGTAACAATAGACTCTTGTTCAAAGAAAAAACCTGAGACGATATTATTCTACAACAACTTAAAATATGGAGTAGATGTCGTAGATCAAAAGACTCGTAAATATAGCTTCAAGACGTTGGCCAGTTCACACATTTTATTATTTGTTAGATTTAGGGGTATAAATGCGTGGGTGTTGAGTGGTTGTAAGTAGCGATGATTTTGATACTAAACCAAAAAACATTAATATAATAATAATTTTTTACTAATTTTTTTGGTTTTGTGTTACACCTCGATTGACTTAAGTATAACATTAGACTTTTGATTCATGATTTGTTACGTATTTGTTTTTCAGACTATAAGGATTTGATTCAAGTTAATTTAATAAACGTGTTTTAAATACATTTTTTAATTTTTTTAACATATATTTATGTTATCACAAATTTATATAACATATTTTTCATAAGCTTATAACGCCCCACTTGGTGAGACCTGTTCTGGGGCAGTTATAATTAACAAATCACTGTACAAACAATATTTTTGAAGAACTATATAAAAGAAAAATCTATGCATATATAATAATTCTATATATAATATTATATATATATATAATAAAAAAATTATATAAAATAAAAATAGTTTTAATCATAACTTTCATGCCTTATACTAATATCATCATAATAAATAGAATAGGACAAATATGTCCCCGACGGCGGTTCTAGAGGAGGTCTTAATCTTCGGCGCTTCTAGTGTTAAAGTACATGAAATAGAAAAGGGTTATATTAAAATTATTTTGCAAGGAAAGCCTTTGTATATAAAATAAATAGTTTTTTAGAATATTTTGAGTAGGTATGTTCAAATTTTTCAAGATACATACAAATATTATGAGAGAAGCTATTTTTAAATAGGAAAGTAGACATGGAAGTTTTTTTTTAGGGCTTACAAACTATAGTACAGCTGGTTTAAAGTTAAAGTGATCATTTTACACAATGTAACGATCACCAATTCCACCTGTGATAGACTACCACATCTATCTAATTTTTGGAAGTTGTATGTATGTTTAACTTTTAACTTGCACACCTTGTTTAGTATGTGAGTTATATTTTTAGTATCTTCACCTGCGCTCGTAGACTTTGTTATTCCCATAAACTAGTACACATTCGAATATCTTTATATTTAATTTTTTAATTATAAAAAAAAATTATTATAAATACATATCATGGTACAAAATTTCATGAAATATAAAAATCATTCATACAAAAAATCGTATTACTCTCCATAAAAGAGCTGATGCTCGTGGATATGGGAGGAGTGAATCACATCATATTATTTCATAAATATTACAATTTTTATAACAGAAGTATTGAGAAACAAAATAGTAAACAAAAAATATCAGGAAACAAGATAGTAAACAAAATATCAAGAATCAAAAACAGTCGTAGTTTTTAAAGCAATATCCTTAATCTCTGTATACGATATTCTTCCAAATTATTATTATTACGCTAGAATACGCCTAAAAATTATTTAAATATTTTTAACGTCTTCTAAGACAGATATTATATATTCAGAACATTTTGAGTATGTTCACATTTTTCATGAACACGATATTTGATGTTATCCCAGGGAGACATCACTAATCAAGATATATAATATAGATGTCTCTTAGAAAAGAAGCTGGGAAAGTAAAGTAGTTTTTATGTTCATAGGGCTTATAACTTATCGTATGGTTTTCTCAAAAACCTAGCCTAAAAAAGAGTTTAAAAAAATTGAAATGATTTTCAGGCATTTTCTTGTGTAATGTTAATAATTCGGAACATTGTGTAAACTAATCACTTCAACCAGGCGTACGATAGGTCGTAAGCCCTATGAACACTCAAAAAAAGACTACCATATACTTCCCATATAAAAATAGCTTCGCCTCTACATCTATAATGTATAACTTGTCAAACAATATTCAAGGCAACCATGCCATAAAACTGCTGTGTAGTTTGGCATATGCATGTATGTAATATGTATCAAAAATAAATAAATAAATTATGAAAAAAATAATTCTTATAACTTATAATACAATGGAAAGAGTCGCTTGTTGGTCTTGTGGTTAGGACACTCGCCTCGTGATCCAAAGGTTACGGGTTCGAACCTCACTCCAGACCAGCAAGTTAGTCATATCATCAAGCGTTTAGCTTAGTTTGAGAATAGTAAGAATATTGATGTGACACGTATTCCGTGATTGCACCTCTATTTAAAACAGGTAAAATGGAATGATCTTTTTTTATAAATGGGAAAAAAAAACGCCATTATATGGTCGGTGAATACAACTATCATTTAAGTTGTCGATACTCGTTTTTCATTAGCTTGGTTTTTTCCACATTTTTATTTATTCTTCCAGAATTCGGACAGTTTACATAGATCGGGCTTTGGCTTTTTGAGAGGGCTTCATAATGTCTATCGAACAATTCCATGTCAATGTTTGATTTCCATCCGGACAAAACTAAATTGTTGTTTAATAAAAAAATTGCGCTGTCCCCTAAACATCGGACTCACTCATGTGAATGTCATTTAAAATATCTCCTAAGAAAAGATGTAAATCTTTCATAACCTCTTCTTCATTTATTACGCAGACAATTCAATTCGAATTTTTGAACATACAGCACTAAGTACGAACCTTGTTTTCTGATATTTTCTCATTATTTGTAAGATTTTTGTTATATTTATACAACAATAAAAAAATAGAATAAGAAATATTATTTCATTTTTTTCTGTCAAATGACTCCAATAAAAAGGTTGTGGGTTTTGATATTCAAATATGCAAAAAGGGAAACGTAATTTCGAGGGTAAATATTGGCGTATTAAACTGTAAGAACCGTGAAAGGGTCAATATAGCGTAACGGATATATTTATTAGTAAGAAAAACACATCACATACCGTGCTTTATTCGGCACACCCGGTACAACTGTTTTGTTCCATTTCAGTGGCACGCTTTGCCCTTTTCTGGTAGAGAATTATTAATATTATTTATTATTTATTCAAAGAGAATTATAAAACAAAGTCGCATATATATACCAATACTTATATAAAATACGAGATATTTTACCATCTTAAATAAGTCTAGGATAGTACTCAGTCATTACTTGAAGAGTTCGAAAGAAAAGGGGATTATTATATATTTGATTATTAATATTATTATATAGTTGGCGTATCAGTTTTATTTATATATTTTTAACGCGACGTTTTAAGTGCTTCAAAATAGGAGAATTTGAAAAATAATGAAGATGAAACAAGACGTATAAAAAATCATTTTTCATTTTATTTCAAGAGGGCTTCCCCACTCCTCCCTCCCCCGCCCTTTCATCGCTCGGAACAGTATAGCGCCGGTAAGAAGTATATCTGTTGTAGGTTTATGTTTAGATATATTAATTCGTCAAAACGTGTCAGCCAATCAATACCGTAATCCTACCGCCTTAGGTATTTAATCTTTTAAATAAATATTGTAGTACAAACATACATCATGCTTTTCCTTTAATAAATAAGTAAATTTAAAAATTACTTACATTATAAATAAAAAAGAAATTATTTTTCTTAATAAAATGATTTGAGAACGTTCCGCCGTGAGCCATGTTAGAGAAAAACATTTTTATTTTTTTATTTATTTTTAATATTTAAGTTTACTAACTACATCTATATTTTTTAATAACATATAGCACGTACATGCAAAGAAATATATACAATAGATAAGTTGTTAAGTTAATATTTAAATATTTAAAAATAAGCATGTTAAGGTTAATATCACAAATCTCATCACTCAACATTGTTCAATGATTTTACTTTTTGAACATTGCATTATGTTGTATAGTTCTAATATTTGCTGATAGATTGTTGAAATATTTCATTCCTAGGAAGCTGTGGTGCTGTTTCATGACTATTTTACTACATCTAGGTATATTTAGGGTTCCAATCATGTGCGCTCTTTTGCTACGTCTTTTTTTATCTTGAACTATATTTGTGTTTTGTTGACTGACGGTTTCTTTGTGTATTTGTAATATTGATTTGGTTTTATGTATGCTGTCTAAATTTAAGACCCTTAATTCTTTGAACAGTTATTCCGTAGGATATGTTCAAGTATCTTTAAAATTACTTTTATGATAAATTTTTGTATTATTTTTAATGTCTGAAGAATGGTTATATACGTTCCTCCCCAGACAATTATTCCGTAATAAAGTACGGATTGGACAAAATCGTGATATATTACATGTAATGTGATACAATGAATATAAAAAATATATTTATCGCTACTGAAATATTACCTGAATAATATTCGATTATTGTACTTAATAAAATCTCACACGGGAGCAATGAAAGCCAAACAAGAAATTTGCAGATCAACAAGAAATTAGCCATATGTTTACATAAAAACTCCGATTATCCAAGTATTCAATTATCCTGACATACGGTTACCCGGATTATTGGAACCTACCTCGTGGATTTACATACGGGCAAGACCAGTATAAATGAGGCGAAAGTAAAACTATCTGAGTCTCGGCGCGCCAGGTTTTATCAGGAATCAGTCGCTAAGAAGGTGGTTGAAGAAATTCAAGATGCTTTTTAAGATTTTCTAAGCGGAAGATTTGGTTATGACTGGGTTAACCAAATACCAGATACTGAAACGAGCCCTATCAGGAGCCTTAAAAATGATTGAGTATGCATACGACGATGTATGAATGTTTATGAATCGAGAGTTGAAACGGCGTGATGGTAAGTAAGTAAGTAATTAAGATGCTACTTATTTGTGATATATCCATTATATTTATGCTACATTTTTTTTTGTTACTACATGGGATATGGGATACGATATTGTTTATTAAAAAAAATATTTTTATAATATTAGGTCCTTACATATGAAATTGATGTTTTGCCGTACTGGCAAATTTGATCTCAAATATCTTCTCTTTGGTTAGGAATTCCAAATCCAAATTTATACAGCTATTTACTCATGTATTTGTGTTTTGAAAATTATAATTCATTTGTTTTTTCCTCAATTGTTTTTTTCTTTGCGTCACTCAGTTTACAAAATGAAAAACTTGAAATATCGCGTTATTTATGAGTACGAGTTCCACCGTGGCACCAGTGCTGCAGAAACGGCTCGAAGGATTAATGATGTGTATGGCGACGGTGCCGCTAAAGAAAACACGGTGCGTTTTTGGTTCCAACGTTTTCGTTCTGGAAATTTCGACCTGCAGAACAAGCCCCGTGGACGGCCGGAGACCAAAGTTGATAATGAAGAATTGAAGGCTATTGTGGAAGCGGATCCATCGCAAACCACATTCGAGTTAGCTGCAGGCTGCGGTGTTAGTGATAAAACTGTTTTAATCCACTTGAAGCAATTGGTAAGGTGAAAAAGCTTGAAAGGTGGGTACCTCACGAATTGAGTGAAGCAAATCAACAAACGCGCGTTGACTGCTGCGTTGCATTACTCAACCAGCACAATAATGAAGGGATTTTAAATCTTAAATCTGGCCATATGAATACGGCAGATGTCTATTGTCAGCAACTGCAAACCATGATGGAAAAGATAGCTGCTAAACAACCGAGGCTGGTTAATCGCTCTAGGCCACTGCTGCTTCATGATAACGCTAGACCACACACTGCACAACAGACGGCTACCAAATTAGAGGAGCTTCAATTGGAATGTCTAAGACATCCACCGTACTCTCCGGACCTTGCCCCAACAGATTACCATTTTTTTCGAAATTTGGATAACTTCTTGTAAAGGAAAAAATTCAACTCCGATGGGGCAGTCCAAACCGCCTTCAAAGATTTTATTGATTCCCGTCCGAATGGTTCTTTTAGTAAAGGGATCGATGAACTACCTATGAGATGGCAAAAGTGCATAGATAACAATGGTACATACTTTGATTAAATAAAAATATTATAATAAAAAAAAATCGGCTTTATGTTCCTCCCATACTAAACGCCAATTTCATATGTAAGGACCTAATATTAGTACATATTGCTAGTGATTGCATGCACACTGATTACATGTGCTTTAGAACAAGTCAATTAAAATGATAAAAAACCTCGCAGTAATTGAAAAAATATTTTTTGCAAGGTTTTTTATAGCTGTTTACCGTCAAACTTGATGGTAAATAAATACTTATGAATATTTATTTATTTATCTATAAAAAAATAATAAAATGAAATAAAGTTTTTATAAAAGAAGTTATGAAAGTTTCACGAAGTTAACGGTACAGACAGATGGACGGACAGACGGACAGACCCACATTCCCTTCCACCCTCTCCACTCGCTGTTAAATTAAATTACAATATTCAGTGGAAAATTTGTAATTGGCATAATTTTAAAAGCATTATTTTATATTCGTTAAGATATTGATTTGCTTTAAATTTTTACCAAAATTAAATAAATAATTGAGATTTGACTTGTATCGGAACATAATTGTGTGGTCATATAGAAACCTGTGCCGCTAATGGATACTGAAAACTTTTGCTCCAACGCTTATTGTTTTATTCAACAATACTTTAAAAACATAGTTCTTGAGTTGAAATCTCGGATTATTATTGTTCGTTGGAAAGCCCTTTGTACAAAAGCTTCATCAGCAATACTTTAGACATAGTTTGAGTATTTAAAAGTTTCAGATAAATTCGCGATAAAAAATAATTTCTTCATTTCAACGTCTACTTCAAATGTCCTCACCCTTTAAAGATAAACAACATTCCAACTTACACAGCTTTTTTATCAGTGACTGTCTTTAAATGTCTTTTTAGACTTACGCAGGTACGCGAATACCAGGAGAGATTTATTTATTTAAAAAAATGGTTTAGTGTATCATTTATCCAAAAATAATATAAAAGTATCATCAATGTTATTATTAGTTCACATTAGAATTTTTCTCACTTTGCAATAATTAATTTTTCATAATATCAATTTAAGCCAACGCATTGTTCCTGTCCCGCTAATGTTAATATTTATTCACGAACATATGCGCAGCATTAATAGAGACAGTCAATGCTCCATATTTTTTAATGGTTTTGCATAGAATTAAAAGAAAAAATTATTTCCAAATTCGTTTATGAATTCAATTTAAATAATATATAAAACGAATAATGAGAAAATTAAAAATAATATTACTATTTTTTAATTGTTAAAAATAAATGTACCATTTTAACCCTTGATAACTAACCTCCATCGTTTCGACGGATGGTTAGCTTTACCGTTAGTTTTTTGTTCGAGTGTGCGTGTATATTTTTGACGTAAGTTGTGTTTATTATAGATTTCTACCACATCTTCATTAAATAATGATGCAATATCGAAGTTAGTAAACCAAGAGTATAGTTTCGAAGACCAAGATGATGCGTCCACCAGCGAGACGGAAAAATTTGTACTGGAAGACGATGTCCAAAATGACGAAAATTATTAGCCATCTAATTCCGAAGAAAGGCAAATGAGTACACCTAGAGACTTATCCCCAACTGTGGAATAAGATCTTTCAAGAAACTCCAGTACTTTTCCAGATTTCTCACAGATCAGCATCATGCTGATCTGTGAGGATGCATTCAACTGCTCAATGGAATATACGAGAAAAAAAACGATTTTTTTAGTTTACTACCGGACTAAAAATGAATTCCACGAAAAGAATTTATGAAAACACTACATTTTCGGCTTGTAAAGCCTTGAATAAAGACAAAATTGGTAAAAACAACAATGCCTACGCAAATGTGAAGGATAAAATCAGGAGCGTTCTTTTAGCGCAACTATCTATTAGTCAAGACCAGTAATCATCAAGCCAAGCTCTTTTTCAAGGATCGGAAAATGAAGAAGAATTATCAACTTCTTCGAAACAAGAAGACCATAAAAAAAAACATGCAGGAAGTGCCACTACAAGAAAAAGCGTATGACTAAAATTATTTGTGCCAAGTGTAAGAGGTAGCGATATGTAATGAACATAAGATTGATTTTTGTACCACATGCGCAAAATATAAATAACTTTTATATTATAAATACTTTTAAATATAAACTTATGTGCCATAAAATGCCAAAACATATAACGTTACATTTTTTTTCTAGTTGATTTCGCATTTTAAAATTTATGAAAAAATAAAGATTTTTTTCATAAGTTTTGTAAATTTTCTGTATATCTTAAATAAATAGGTAATGTTTAATTTATAAGACTCATTTTTATTGAAAAACCATTAAATTAACGATAATGTAAAATATCACGTACATAAAGTAAATGTATTTTGCAAAAAAGTACTTTTTCGAGTACCCGTCGTAATGGGGTACGCCCGAACGTTAGCTTTCTAGGGTTAATGATGAATGCATTGACATCGGTCAGACGGCGTGGTGAGTGGAAAAAATATGTGGCCTTGGTAACACATTGCTTTCTTACAGGGCTGTAAGCACGAATGGGGCAGAATGGGGGTGGGTGTGCTTACATATTTTAGGTATGTAGGTACTCGTAACTGCATGTTAAAAATAATGTATAAAGAAAATTTTTAACTCGGTTGAAAAGTTATTAAAAGTTAAATTTTTGTATTCCTGTCCACAGGATTTACATATATATATAACAACGAAATCAACTAATGTCAATTAAAATAGCAAAATGCATCGACAATAATGGTCAATCATCATCATCACTCTTGGCTCTACAACTCCTGGCGGGTCTTGGCCTCCTCAAGAGTCTTCCTCCACTCATCTCGGTTTAGTGTTAGCTCTCTCTAGTTCAGAAGCTCTAAGGCAGAAATGCCTTTGAGAATGTTGTCGCTTCTTCTTAATTTTGACCTTGTATATTAATTATGGTAAATATCTCGATTTATTTGATATATTTTTCCTACAAAAAAATTGTTTTGATTTTTATATATCTAATCTCAACATGACGGATGTCTGAGTATGCGCAAAAGGGATAGAAGAAATATGATCACATGAAGTTTCGGGGTGTGGGAGTTTCACATTGTGGGCTTTCAGAGGAAAGATGCACCACCATGCGAAATTACCCCGGCACACAATATTGTTGTACATTGTATTGAGTCCTGAAGAAACATGTAAGTTTTTTTCTTTTTTCAATTGATTTAGCAACATTGTAGATTGACATTTAAAAAAAATATTGATTGTATTCATTATATATATCAACTTATTTTATTTGATTTATTACACCAACATGTTTCAGAAGGTTTTTCTGAAACATGTTGGTGTACAATCAAAACAACAAATAATACAATCAATATTTTTAAAACATTAAAGTAAATTCGGCGTTTGATTGTAAGACCTGGAAACCCAGATAGAAACTTTACGATTGGTAAAGCCGGTCAAGAACATCATACTTTATTAAACAGCAATTTTATTGGTAAGGATCTAATATTTGGTCAATTTTTTTTTATTATTTTGTTTCTGTTTGTCAAATAATATTTGATGATTTGTATATACTGAGCTCTCAGGCTGTTCTCATACAGAGGTTAACTTAACAAATTTTACTGACTCATGATTCTTACCTCATCTACATTCATATATCTTCTTATGCGTACTCGTCGATTGTTGAGGCTTTGAACAGTACCATCTTCCTCTGTCTAGGCTTTACTGGTCCAACCATGTCTCCCATCTATGGTGCTGTGGACACCCGCGTCGCTTAGCATTCTGTACCCATTCATTCGTTACACATGGCCAAACCATTTTTTTATTTAATATATTCACCTTCTGAATATAAGATTTACTATTGCAATTAATTCGTTCATTCTTTAAACATTCGTAAATGGATTTGCCAGGTATTCCATTGTAGAAAATGTACCAATAACTGAAGCCACTGCCAACGGTATTCTGTTTTATAATTACGTCATTTATTGGCTTATTTTATACTATGGAATTTTTATTTTTAAATAAAAATAAGGTGTTTTTATTAAGTAAACTAACTTTTAATTTGTGAGTTAAGTTTCAAAAATACGGGAATAAATAGAATATACTGTTAAAAATCATCTTTTTATATAAATAAAAAGCGTTTTAAAATCAACAAAAACGTAAAAATTTCTTGCAAATTTAAAACATTTTTTATTTTTATTTATTTAATTAATAATGTATATAATATTTTATTACGATGCTTGAAATGTATAAATAACCTCACCAAAAATAATTATGATTCTTGTGTGTGGTGAGGGATAACCACTTACAATAATACAGTTAGTGTAATCTAATTAAATAACAATGAGAAAGGTAATATACTATAATATTATACCTATATCAAAATCTTAATTAATAATACAATATATAGAATAAGCAGTCAAGTAAACAATAATATAGAATAAGCAGTCAAAAGAGACAAAACTCAATTACAAAAGTCAATTATACAATAAATGAGAACCCATTCGGGTTCACTGGGGGAATATGCACACAAGACGCCACCGCAAAACATTATAACTTTATTAATATTGAACATTTCTTAATTATCTAAATACGGATTCTAGATAATAAAGTTAACTTTATACGTTAAGAAAAACATATTAAGCGTATACATAAATATTCATTAAAACTTTGTTCCGCCTAGGACACCAAAAACGATTTTTTGGCTGGCCGTAGCCTGTCGATTTATGCTTATATTTTTATAATCAGTTTATTACTTTTATCTAAGAACAATGATTCTATCCCAGTTAGTGCCCAAAAAATTGCACGAATATACATTCTGATATAAATGAATAATAAGAATCCGTATTTTCGTAAAAAAAAACGCCGAAAAATCCATTTGCAGTAAATGTCAAGCCTTAGAAGCTTTCATTAGGAATAACTGCACCCAAAGTGCCACTCAGTCTATTAACTGCAGTCAAACTTCTTACGGTACCTATATTTCTCAGTTTTTATTTTCTTGTCAAGCTGTAACATAAGCTACCTGTACATCTAAGCTAAATACCTAACTATAAAGTTTAATAATATAAGTTTTACGAAAAGCCCAAACCTTGCGACTTTAAGCTACCGAATTAAGCTTTATTACGACTTTTGTGACTTTTAAGCACACACTTTATGCTTTAAGCTTCTAGATGAAAACTTAAGTCGAACTTAGAACTTCGGAAGTATATTTACATGAAAGGTAATATTATTTTTTTTTGTTAAGAATATATATTTTCAAAATTGGCCAGTCGTGATCTATCTAGTGGTTAGGAAAATTCCTCCTCCGTTGTGTCCGTAGCTATCCAAAATTCTTTTGATATGTGGTGAGATTCGTATTCTTATTAACGCGACTAGACTAATATAGATCGAATTCTTACCTAACTATGGAAATAACAAACGCACGTAACTAATCCGTACTCGTCCTTCTAGAAACCGCTCTAGAATTCTACAGTTTCGCCTATATGAGATATGGCCGATATCGTCCACGTCCGGAGTCGGCCTAAAAGCCAATTATATGCGGCGTGGCCGAGGAATAAATGCTAGTAGCAAAACTTATTATCACAGCCCGAGATTCTAAGGGAATGGAAGATACAGTTTTGTAAGTGAAATTTAAGAAGTGTCTAACCACTTCTGTTCAAACGTGGATTCTAGATGCCCCCCCTCCCCTGAGGGGGGAGGGGGATGCGGCCCCAGAGCATCGCCGCATCCGGTGGTTAACTCCTGTTTAGACATAACTTCCCACACTAAGCTGCAGACCAAGATCAAGCCGATTTATTGCTCCTGCTGGAATCCTCCGAAGTCCTCGCCTCCCGGCGACAAACATATCAGGAAGAAATCCCGCGTCTGATATTAAGGTTTGTATATTGTCCCGCGGGGCAGTCAAATTGACTGATGTATAACGATGAGGATCCCACGTTGCGGCTACATGAGCCGGATTATTATGATGTTTACTGCTGATTAAAGGGCTGAATGAACTAACTGGGTGACTGGAAAAGACTCGTCCTTGAGCGCATCAGTCAGAGCCATGTTAGCATCGCCAATTATAGTTGATGTGATTGATCCCACGGTGTAGTCTTATTGACTAGAGATATTAAAATGATGGTATCAGCATGATTATTACAGTTGATTGTGTAATTCCTGATATGTTTCTCGCTGGCCGGGAAGGGAGAACCCCGAAGGTCTCTGTATACAGCAAGTTAGAAAAGGTGGTGAATGATGAGAATGATGGTGTTAGTAATGCCATCGCGCTCCTGAATGCGGTCCCGATCATAAAAGTTGATTGTTAAACTGCTGACAGATCTCGTTCATTAAAGCGGTCCCGGGCATAAGTATTGATTGTCGAACTGCTACCTGCATCTTATAATTTCTCGTTCATGAGGAACGTCCTATCTCGTCGTTGAGTACGGAGTTATTACATTCACATACATTCATAACCAGAGCCCGAGCTCGTCGCACCAAGGGGACTGAAAAGACGTGAGAGGTTCTTCCCCCTGGATCTTTGAGGGTCACCGCTCCAGGACCTTCAGACTATCCTGTAATTCTTGGCTTTAAAACCCTGTCTTAACCGGGTAGATACAGTTAAGATAATCCTACCTAGTCCCAAATCCAAGATGTCTCCCACTCTAAACAGTCTCCATAGCCGAGAACGCGCGCTCCGACATTCGACCCTGTCTTGCCACGCGAGTAGATCTCCCTTCGTCTTCATCATAATCGAAATTCAGCCTCTCCAGATCACGGGGCGTAAAAGACGCAACGGCCTCTCGCCCCCCGACCAGAGGAGACGAACTCCCCATTCGGTTCTCGTTCATTATCCCATTTATAATCCCCGCGTGCCTAACCTTAAGAGTCTAGCGCCGTTAATAAGATCGCATTATGCTACGTTGGAAGTTAATATTGCACAACCGGACGAAATGCCTATTTCCCGCGATCCTATTCAATTTGTAAAACGCAATAATATGTATTTATATATGTTAGTAAAACGTTTGAAATGCAGAATGCACGTATGATGACCTCGCTTCTATCCTAAAGATAATTAAGATATAATCCCGACGTTACGTCCCGACATCAGTACTAATTTGTTTCCGCGTCCGTTACCGTCGGGCTCTGAACCCACGTAATGAAATGAATAGTGATTATGTGACCATGACAAATTATGTAGCACGAACATTCCATTTAATACACATAAGAAAACATCAGGAATAAATAATATTAAAGATTCTTATCTTAGTTCTGTAGTTGGTCTGCTTCCGAGATGGCATCCAGATCCGAAGTCATATAACGGGTCCTCTCCAAAATTGAGCAATTACCAGCGCCTGTGTAGCCCTTCATTTCCCTTGTATATATATTTTAATATCAGCGCCTGTAAAACTGTATTAGATCCTAGAAACAAGAAAACTATTCCCTCTACGCAGAGCACATACAGAACATAAACCCCTTCAATCTAGTTCACCGTGATAATAGTAAAAGGTCCTTAACTGACAGAAGTTGAAGTTCTCTGCAAACTGTCCATATCCTCTAGTGGCGCCTGTGTTTTCCAATAACAACTTTCCAGTCATGTATTTAACATAACGTCCTCCTTGTGTGTATGTGTGCTGCAATATCTGTCATCCAGTTAGTGATTCCCAAAATAGTGTTTTCCTTGTATATATATTTCAATATCCGCACCTGTAAAACTGTACTAGATCCTAGAAACAAGAAAACTATTCCCTCTACGCCGAGCACATACAGAACATAAACCCCTCCAAACTAGTTCATCTACGCCGTACAGTGATATCACATGCAGACATAAACAATATAATTACAAGTATGCTTGCGTCCCCCCGACTGGGCGCCTGTGTTTTCCAATAACAACTTTCCAGTCATGTTTTTAACATAACGTCCTCCTTGTGTGTATGTGCTTCAATATCTGTCATCCAGTTAATGATTCCCAAAATAGTATTTTCCTTGTATATATATTTCAATATCAGCACCTGTAAACCTGTATAGGATCCTAGAAACAAAAAGACTATTCCCTCTACGCTGAGCACATGCAGAACATAAGCCCCTTCAATCTAGTTCATCTACGCCGTATAGTGATATCACAAGCAGACATAAACAATATAATTACAAGTATGCTTGCGTCCTCCCCCACCTCGGTGGAAATATTCGCATTCGTATTCACCGAATAGTAGGCGTGACATTCGTATTCGTGAAGGTAGTATTCGTTGCATCAAGGTAATTATATTTACAAGTATGTTCAAGTTCCCCCACCTTGGTGGAAATATTCGCATTCGTATTCACCGAATAGTAGGCCTGATATTCGTATTCGTGAAAGTAGTATTCGTTGCATCAAGGTTATTATATTTACAAGTATGTTCAAGTTCCCCCACCTTGGTGGAAATATTCGCATTCGTATTCACCGAATAGTAGGCCTGATATTCGTATTCGTGGAAGTAGTATTCGTTGCATCAAGGTTATTATATTTACAAGTATGTTCAAGTTCCCCCACCTTGGTGGAAATATTCGCATTCGTATTCACCGAATAGTAGGCCTGATATTCGTATTCGTGAAAGTAGTATTCGTTGCATCACTCTCAATAATAAAATCATATAGATAAATAATTACGGTAACTCATAAAAATATGATATTACTTATATTAAACGAATAAAACAAAACAATCTATCATATAAGTAAATAACGCGATTACGGAAGACCAAAGGTTAACTACCCCTGAACAAACCGCGAACTGCCCACAATAATGGAAAATGTTGTAGAAAACATTTCAAATATCTAATATTGAATGAATAAAAACAATGTCATATGAATAACTGTCACGGCTACGGAAGACCGAAGGTTAACTACCCGTGATCTAACCGCAAACGACCCACAATAATGGAATATGTTGTAGAAAACATTTCAAATATCTAATATTGAATGAATAAAAACAATGTCATATGAATAACTATCGCGATTAAGGAAGACCGAAGGTTAACTACCCCTGAACAAACCCTTCCCCATAAATACGTACGTCTGACAATCACTATAAAATGCACCATGTATTATTAAAAAGTCGTAGCAATATATCGAAAGATAATTATTATTACAGTCATGTTTGAGTTCGATAGACGGCGTTAGTATAACAATTTTTATTCATATGCCAGGCTGACCTGTAAATAATATCTTGCATTCGAAGCAGAAAACCCTTTCTAGAATTAATAAATGCGGCTTAATCTAAATAGATACAATATATACAATTCGAAATACGTCTTTATAAGAACTTGATAGGAACAAATCGTGTTTAAACGATTGCCTAATGATACGCAATACAAACATGTAACGAGTTCAAATAAACCACACATTCATGTTTTAATAAAATAAATATAAAATCCAGATGCATTTTTAAAATATATTATTTGGAGGAAATTTCTCGTACGATTTGGATTTATATCACACTGACAATCGTGGTATCAAAACCACATAATTACCCGATCTCAATTATTTTCAAAATAATACAAATCATATAGAAATCCGTGCATTCAATCGCCAGCACAGATAACATAAAATTCCTTTGCATATTTGAAAGTTACATAACTATTATGAAAGAACGCCCGCTGGATTATCACAGCCGCAAAACTACGAATTATCATATATTAAATCTGATGAGCGCATAGTAATATAAGGTTCCAAATAAAATACACATAAAAGGCAATAGAAATAAATAATATTGGAAATGCTTATCTGTTCACTGTTCCAATTCTCCTTTGAATTACTATCGAACTCCGGCTCTTTCCTCGGTCCTTTTAAATCATCCTCCTTATTTCGGACTCACTTCGACCAAGCCTCGGCCGACCTCCAAGCTGAAAACTCAAGTGCCGCTCTCCAATTTGTATCGCTAAAAACTAGTCCCTATCTCTCGCCATTTTTGATCCCAACTTACGTGTAAAAGTCGAAGTCCAACATCTCAGGACGCGTTTCATTGGCTAACCGTTACGCGGACAACCGCTTTTGATTGGCTCGCTTCGTCAAACTAAAATAACATAAAGCCTGCTTTACACGCCCGCGTGCAGAAATAATAAAGGCTAATAAGAAATAATAAAGGCCCGCACCTACTTATCCGGCAAATATTTAATTATAGAGTATTTATGAATTGTGGGCTTCTCCTTATCATGAACTTTTAGCAGATAGATATTTTCGTATAATTTTTCAGCAATGTCTATTTGAATAGGCCAATATCGTTACAAAGCGTATTTCAAAATACTCATACAGAAACTACCTGTTCTAAGTATTGATTACCCATCAGTAATTGAAATGCTTTAATTATAACGTTTTCATATTTTTATTATTCTTACCATCTTTTTAATTAATACAAATTTATTACACGCATCAAAAAACCGTAACCTTTTTATCGCCTCAAGAAACTGTAGCCTTATTTATATCTAAATTAAGAGGTTATTATTTGATTAATTAACAATTGAACAGTTGTATTAGAAGATTTTTTGAGTTATTTAAAACTAAATTGTAATTATTTCAAGGCATGCTTTTAAATAATTTAAAGCATTTCCATATCAGACAGAAACTTTTGGGATGAAAGCGTATCACAAATGATAAATAATATAGCATGTGTATGAAACGAGATTTATTTTAAATTACGTACAACTTTGTAAGTCACGTTTTCCAGACAACAATAAAATAAAAAAGTTTTCCTAGATATTGAAATAATTTCAACTTTTGCTTGTTTAAAATAATTTATTAGAATATCGTGCGTTTTCCAATGAAATATTTGACTACTATAAGTATTTGAGTATAAGAAATTTAAGTTCTTAATTTTTTATGCATTTTTTTTCCTTTCATTAAGAGTCTCACCTGTATAGAAGAGTACACAAAATACATATTACATTAATATTATGAATATTTTTAAAATAAACTAAACTTTTCTGCAATGAAAATTGGACTTGCTGATCCCCTGAAGCAATAAATCCCCAGCCACTGGACCACTTAGGCGTATCTAACCTAACCTAACCTGACCACTCTACTCACACCTTACCTAACCTAATACTAAACCAGCAACCACGTCAGAAATAAGTAATTTCAACAATTAAACATTTTACTGAAAAGCAATATTTTAGTACTTTCTCAGCAACATATAATTCTCGTAACATAAACATCTATAAGCTCTACCTCTACTTATCAAAGAATCTGTTAAAACTCCATCCCTCCAGTCCCATATCCACCATCTTTTCTTAAAATACCTTGTACATCCTTTATTCTACATATATAAAAACCTTTCCAAAATTCAGTTGGATCGAAGCTTATATAATTTTATAACAGCCTAGCCTTAAAGTAGTAAAATAAAATATCAAAAGAGGATCCCATTTTGAACGTTGAAATTTGAAACTGACATCATTTTCAAATTTGTTCCTCTTCAGTTATTCAACTTCCATGTATTTTTTTTTGTTTTTAAATATGTCAGGTATCCTCCAATGTAGGGATCATTTTGATTATAAAATAAATTGTAGTTTAATACATATTATATACGTTTTATTATTAAAATTCTTTTATTTGACAATAAGCGAATAGACAAAATCATTGTGAAACGTGTCAAATATAAGAAGAAGAAAGTGTAGCACTCCTGCAAAACCTTTTACCAAAATTGACGTTATTTTATTAATACGCATCGTAGATTTCGTGTTATTTTTGGTTCTTATAATGTGCCAAGTCATACCAAAATTCTCAACCAAATCAGCATACATGAAGTTTACGGTTCGTTTTCTGATTCAAAGGTGCTACATCATGGTCGTAGTTTTCATTCAAATAGGCTACACGTAAAAACATAAGGCTAGGCGTACACTACGGATTTTTCGCCGCACGGCAAAAAAACCTGCGACATTTTGACGTGCGGTGAAAAAATTGCTAAACAGCAGGCGCGCGCACTATGGCATAATGCCGCTGTTCAGTTTGAAAATGGATTTAGTAGAAATCGCTTGTATTTCCAGTCTCATACTTAAAGCTCACAAAAAAAGAAGCGGTTCTGGGTACATCCTCTAATTCGTGATCATTTGAACAAGGGGCAGTTATTTAAAATATTTGGTGAATTTAACGATTACCCCGAAAAATTCTTCCAATATTATCGAATGAATAAAGAATGTTTTTATGAATTTTTCAAACTAGTTAGACCTTCTATCACATATAACAATACTCCATTCAGAAATGTTAAATGTTTCTATGACTGTATTCTTTTGAAGTAATATCATACAATGGTGGTCTTCTCTCAACTTCCGTAATTAGCATTTCAATATTAAAATCTTCATCCAGATCAGCAGAATTATTGCTTGTAGCCATTGTTCTTTCACATAAAATATCATATGGTAACAGCGAAACAGTGCGTAGTGCGCGGTCAAGACTATAAAAAGATGCGTTATTTTGCCGCTAACCGCCGCGCCGCAAGCGAGTTGTAACATGTTACAGATTTTTCGGCACTGCGTTATTTTGCCGCTAATTGCATCACTGCAGCATAAATTTTGTAACAACAACCTTTAGCGAGTAAGCCTAACTTTTAAGTGAAACCCTCGAGTGTATGAAAATGTATCTAAAAATGTACATGTTATTCAGTGAGTCAAAATTTGTGTAAAAAGACATGCACTTGCATCATTAAACAATAATTACTTTTAATAATGGGGGCGGTTATCTGTATTTATAAAAAAATGATAAATTTTAATTCATGGTGAAATTAAAGAAAGAATAATATTTTAAATAAAATAAAATTTATCAAGTTAGAGAAATTGAACCATAACAAGAGCAAATAAAAAAGGTTAGTCTAGGAGCAATGAAACATGCATGTCTCTGTCCTATTCTCCTACAATTTTTTGAGTAACAAACTCATTAATTTTGCTCTTTTTGTGATGAAGGTAATGAATTGTTATTTTATCCTTATTATTCGTTAAAATTTAGATTTTTATAAAAAACTTGAACTTATACATAATTGTTCGTTAATTTTTTTTTTTTTTATATTTTGATTTTTAGCTATAAGTATTATTTTTTTTAAATAAATAGATATTGAACTCGAGGGTGTGTTCTTTGAATACCACGACTGATTGGCATCTATTGCGCATGTAAGCACTGAAGAATTATTATATTTAATACTTCAACATTAATATTATTAAACGAATTAACATAGTTTATTACCATTTAATTTTTGGTAAAAACCAAATTGTGAATAATAATAACTCGGTCTTAAGTGCTCAAATGGGGGTAAAAAGTGGGGGTTGTGAAAGATGCAGGTGATAGAGTGAAAGGGGGCATATTCAAGATAGGACTGTACGTTAGCGTTTTTTGGTTAATCATAATACATTCATTATTATTTACGGATTTCTTAATTTTCAGGGATTATAAATTATTTAAACGTCTACTTTTACTATCAATTCGAAGTATATTAACTGTATTTTTATCAAAACCAATGTTATTCTCAATAATGTGATTGGAAAATTCGGAAAAATTTGAATTATTAAAGCAATAATTAAGTTGATTCGTTTAATTATTTTCATAATAAATAACCACAAAGTAATAAAAAAATACAATAGTTTAATATTTCAACAGCTTGAAGTAAATAAATAGCGTGGGCACACTGTGACACGACCGCGGGTGCCCGTGAGTACCTACAGCGCGTGCTCCTTGTTTGACGGACTGCATTATGTATAAAACACCTTATGCTGGGAGCTTTTCAACAATGTCACGAGAGCGGGGCTTTTGTTGTAGAGAGCCCTGCCATCCCGCCCACTCATTACCCGACGATTCTGCTGTCGATCGATAGATATGTTTATGAATGAATTTTAATGCCTCGCTTATTATTTTTATGTTTTTTTAACTACAGAATACAAAAATTGTTTTTTTATTACATGGGTATTGCAACATGGATTATAAAAAATAATCTATTTATAATATGCATCAATATGTTATGAGATACAGTTTCAATTCTTCTCTTTTTGGGTTTCAATCCGTGGGATTGGTTTGCAGCAAAACACATCTCCTCCTCCATTCTTCTCGATCTCCGGCGATCCTTTTAACCTTTTGTAGGAGGCACAATTCATATCTTGGCACACTTGCTCATGTGCTATCACTTGGCACACTTGCTCATATGCATATCAAGATATTCATGACGAGGGCGCCCTCTGGCAATTTTTCCCTCTACCATTCCCTCCAGTATAGTTTTGAGCAGATTTTCATGGCGTCTCAATTCTAAATATTACCATATAATAGATTATTTATTTAAATTTAAATTTATGATGGGAGTAATACATAACTATATTAATTTAAGCATTTGGGATTGGATTGGGAATATTAGATAGTACAATGCTAAAGTAAAATGATTTTTTAAGATTTGAATTAATTTTCTGATTAACACTAAAGACACTCGAGTATGTAACTACAATTATGTAATAAATGGATGACCGCTACTCGAGGAAACATAGCTTTCAAAAAACAAAAACAGAAATCATCCTTGCTGTAAAAGCTAGGAAAATTTTTCTGAGTGTATAACAGCCTGACATGTAATCTATTACAATTAACGCTAGAAAATAATTATGATTGTGAACACCACTGCCAATAATTTCTGCCAATAATCTTCTGCGAAGTCTGTAACCGCTAGAAGATGCATAGGGGAAAGCTCTCCAGATATCGAGGGAAGGAGGGAAATAAAATACCTCTTGCAAACCAACAGGCAAGCAGCTACAAAAAATAGCGTCTGTTCTCTATGTTAAGGGCGGCTAATTTCAAAACTCACCAACCGGTCTGGCAAGCGTCGTATTTTAGTGCCAAACCTCTACCAAATGAAATAGAAGAGGCCTATATTCAGCAGTGGAGAGATAAAGGCTTAGGAAAAATTATCATAAGAAGAGAACCACTGGTAATAAACACTCAGAACATATAAATGGTGACTCGGAGTTATAGCTAGAGTGCATTAAAAAGAATGTGCGCAAAAAATATGTGTGTTGTAACGATGCAAAAAATTAACACAAAATGAGTTTCTCTAGTAAGTTTAAACTAAAAAATATATGTTTATTTGGAATATCATATTGAGTCTTGTAATACAGGCTTGCCAGGCAGCTTTCCCCCTGTTTTTTTCTTACCGGACAAAGCTAGGGAATGGTCTTTTGATTTTGGTCGACCTATAATTAAATTATTTTCTTCGATCATTTTCGAAAAGCTCGAACGACGCTTAAATTCAAATTCAGTTAAGTAACTAATCTATCTTTTAAAATATTACCCATTTCGATATGCGCAAGCCAGCGGCGGCCCCGCAAAAATTATTTCTCGATAAACATCTCAAAATTCGAGTGACAATCAATTTTAATAAAATGAATTACAAGCAGCCGCCGCCGCTTGGGGCCAAAACTGTTTGTTCGGTCAGAAAGACAAGAAGTGAGATGGCGGAAGATGCGGAGGGGTCGCCCATTGTCTATTAGTGAGATGAAAATGGAAACAGTACACATCTCGGATTTGCAGCGGAGTGATGTACGACCTGTCAAAGCGGGTTTGGGAAGCTGTAGTTAAGATACGCGAATTTCAACCTTCAACGCGTGATCGTTCTATTGAGAGTTAGCTTCGTGAAAATAATCTTAATTTCTTTAAAGAATAACGTATAGGTTCTTATTTTTTGACTCATTTAATACTGTAACGAAATGAATTGCACACTGTGTCACTGGAACAAAACTATGGAACCCTCTAGAACACCCTAAAACACTAGACTTATCTATCTCATTCGGAAAACGTCGGGAACAGTCTGGAAATAACGAAGTAAATGACGACGCTGCCAATGGCATTCTCTTTTATAATTACCTCATTTATTGGCACATTTCATACTTTGAATTTTTTATTTTTAAATAATATTTAAGGTGTTTTTATTTTTAAAAAAAATAATTTTTATTTAGTGAATAAAACCTCAAAATACTGGAATGTATAAAATATACTGTTTTAAATCGTCTCTTTACATAAATAAAAAACGTTTTAAAATAAAAAATAAACTTTAAAAATTCTTGAAAATTAAAAACATTATAACTCTATTAGTATTTTATATTTCTTAATTCCCTTGGTACGTATTTTAGATAATGAAATATACTTCAAATGTATTAAAAAACATATTATGAGTACATTTCAATATTCATTAAAACTTTGCGCCACCTAGGACACTAAAAAGGATTTTCGAAACGGCCTATCGATTAATGCTTATACATTCTTAATTATTGTAAATAATGTTCAGTTTTAACTTTTTTATAAGAACAAAGATTGTATGGAAGTTTTAGATTTAAATTTGAAGTCTAATATATTAATTCTGATATAAACAAATAATATATACCCACATTTTCGTAAAAAAAAAACCGAAATATGTATTTGCAGTGTATGTCCAACCTTAACAAGCGATAATAATGTTCATAATTTTTTCACTTGTCTCCCAAGTCTACCAAATGCACGTTTATTCGGAATGTGCAAGAAACCGAGGTTCTTAGAAAACTATGCCATTGCTACGGATCAGACTAATTTTTACATTAGGTGAAGTCATAGTTAAACGAACGGGCGATCAAAGCAAATTATAACCAGCCAGTGACAAAGTACCCGAGTATGTAGGTACTGAGGTACATTATCACTGGTCCAGATGATCCATACACGGTTTAGACACTTAAATCGGGATATATCAAATAAAATAATATTGAGGTTTTGTTTAATTATAGTTACACACAGCTTTTTTATTTGTATGGAGTTCACGTCCACTGCAACCTATACAAAAAAAATATTTGTAATCTAAAATAAAAATTAATTTCTTATAATTTGTTCACATAATTTTAGTGTCGTATATCGTATTGCAAAAAATACAAAAAGTGTCAATCCATTTTAACTTAATATAAATATGTATATGTATATAAATATACATATACATATGGGCCTATGATTCGTGATGTAATGTCATTTACAGAATTTTCCATTAAGAAGTTCGGTCTGGAAGTTTGAATTAAATTGTGTATAATTACTCAAACAGTAAGCCATGTCGCGCCAGCTAGTCGTGACAATGTTCGCAAATAATCATAGTAAGTAGCTTTCTGGGAGTAGTTTCTGTTTATTCAATTGCAAACACTTGCCAGAGTTTTCAGTTAGCAACTTTCAATGCCGTATTTAAGGGAAGTTCGCGATAAAACAACACATCCGCGATTAATGTCGAGTCTGTATTATTTCTTATCGAATTTGGGATTTATTCGGCTTTAAATTCAGCGCGTGTTTGCTCTCGCGCACTGGATAAATAGCAAATACAGGTCGACTGTGTGGAATTTATGAAATATGACTTTATCTTTCGGAACAACAAAGAAACTTTAATACACACGAGTGTGTATGATAAATTGGGCTATAATAGTTAAAGCGTTTTCTGGGGATAGTTCTCGGCGGAATTCCTTCAGCTTTTTCCGAGACAATGTTACGCCGCTGAGTGTTCCGGGGCCGACAACTTTAACCATCGAGGCGTTCGCTCCTGCGCGGAGATTTATGGAGTCGTTCCGAGCACCTCGCCAGGTCTTTCTCGAGAGACGGCGTGCTGCCTCGACTCCGAAGTTGCGCCACTTTGGTACGAACAACTCTCCAGCAGGAGGGCGGTTTCGTTTTTAAAAAAATAATTCACGATAATCAATTATTTGATTAAAAATAAATGGTGTAGGATATTTGATTATTTCAATAATATCACAACATAACCTCTCCTCAAATCTTTAATTATGTAATATTTTTATACCATTGTTATTTTTACCCATCTCTACTGAGGAATCATTAATAAACATCTTAACGTAAAAATTGGGTATTCGAAGATATCATTTAAAAATATCACGATTTAAAAATGCGAAAAATCAAACTCAGAATATTAATACATTGTGCACCTATAATACTTCTTTTCTATATATTATAATCTAAACAAAAGCAATAAAAAATAAATTTAAAACTCCTTATTAATGCACTTTAACTAAGGGTACAAATCGAATAGGTACCTTTTGTAAATAAAATTTATCAAACATCAATTTAAATAGTGAAGACTTGATTTAGCCATTTCCTCTATTAATAATATTCATTCTCCTTAACCTGAAATTTTGGTTCAACATAAAACTTTTACTGTAAACATAAACTGGAAGAATAAAAAAAAATAGCATAAATAAACGCTAGTCACAAAAATTAGCATCACTGAGAATTATTATTATCTTTAAAACTTTAAAAGTATTGCAAGCCAGTGCTGATTTCGGTACGGTTATGATACTGCAAGCCAATACTTGACCTTACATCAACATCTCCTTACATACTCATCACATTAATCCTGGTGATGGACTCTGCAATGGGATCCAAAACGTCGGCCATAGGGATCAGATATACAAGACAAAATATCTCAGAAAACTACACACAAAGATTCAGAACGGCTGTGAAAACCGAAGGACATTTTTTCTGCAATTTGGTCCAGCAAAGTCAAGCAAGCAGGCACGAAAAGTGGAAGATCTCCATGAAAATGTGGCTCGACAGATATACCGAAGGACGCCGGGAAGGTTGTGTATGATGAACTTCTCCAGCTCTTCACAGCCTAGGTGCTGCACGCGCGAAGGTGGAGGTCTCACAGACTAAAATAATGATGGACTGCTTTATTGATTCGTTAGTAATTTCTTTTTTTTCAATTGGTTGAGCAATTTTAAGAGTATTTGAGATGTCTGAATAATCATAATTTTTCTGAATTTGCAAATCATTTGTTAGAAAATGATCACACATAAATAATTTTGGTCTGAAATTGAATAATTTAGAATCACTAGAAATTAGTAAAGCATGTAAAAAAAACAAAATATTATTAATCAATTAAATTTAACTAGTAGTCCAATTATAAAATTTTTCCAATAATTTTGTGTAATCAAGAACTTCAGCAATAA
This sequence comes from Agrypnia vestita, assembly GCA_016648135.1. Lineage (NCBI taxonomy): Eukaryota > Metazoa > Arthropoda > Insecta > Trichoptera > Phryganeidae > Agrypnia > Agrypnia vestita. Next base: position 9,162 of record JADDOH010023203.1, on the reverse strand, counting down.
TATTTAAAAATATATTTTTAAATAATTTAGAAAAACAAAAGACATCATTCATTTTCAAATTTTGGCACTTATACAACACCCTGACGATGGAAAGGTTTTTCCGGAACATGTAAGTGTAATAAATAAATGCAGTAGATTAAAAAAAATAATAAAATTAAGTTAGTAATTCATGTTAATGTAACCAATTTTGAATAAATCCGTAAGTATATCTACTACGGACATAAAATTTACATAGCAGGAGGCGCCTCTAGAGAAATCGTTCGTGGGACAAAGTTAGCTTGGAGTGCATCCGAACATTGGTAACATGATTTTCACTGTGTGTCTAAAATGAAAAGTATTATATCAATGCATTTGTCTCTGTGTTATACATACGTATGACTGTTAATATGGACATTTTATAAACGAGAGGTCCAAAATCCTAAATTAACGCAAATATGCATAGAGTTTCATGCACGTTGATGCATCACTCGAAACTATAGGAAAATAGACTTGAGGATAGGAGAACAATAGTCGATGAAAACAATTAGATAAGCTAAGATAGTGAAATGCAAGCCAGCAGGTCGGTCACGTTACTCCGAGGGCGGACAATGTTGGATTAATACAGTGGTCCGAGCAGACCAAAAGGCTGATAGTGGACTGGCGGCTGGTAATGGTGACGATGACGGTCTGGGTGGAACCAATGTCTCCACCATCTATGTACTCAGCCTGTGTATTCAGTAAATGGTGAGCCAGACAGGGATCATCTTCCAGCTTGCCGCATTACGTCCGAATTAGAGCTATAACTAGCACTAGCGGCTAGCCGTGGTGCAGGCTCCCGTTGCGGTAAGCCGCAGTATATACGGTTAGCCGCAACGGGAAGAACCCGTGCAACTCGCAGTCCCAAGACGACCGGATGCGGTTACAGGCTAGCCGTAAGTCAGTGCGTTAATATTATGCGGTTCCACGTAAAAATTCAAGTGCCATACCGCAACGGGAATCTGCACCACGGCTAGCCGCTAGTGCGTTATAGGTCTTAGGACTTGGGTACGATACGAGCGGCAGAGCGTCAGAGCGTCAATGCACCCGAGTAGTGAGGGACGCATTGATGTCAGAGTAGTGGGTTTAGTTATATCGTGGCCGGCGATATATATATATATATATATATATATATATATATATAGTGAAATGTGTGGTGAAAATGCGATCACTAAGGCGCTTTGTGTGGAAAATATTTGGTCGATAGAGTGAGGAATGAACATGAAGTGATTGTAATGCTGGCTGTAGCGTGGTAAGTATAATTAAGACAGGATCTGACATGATCTGGTCACGTGGAACGTATGAGCGAGGAAAAGATGGTTACAAAATATATGAGGCAAGTGTTCAAGACAACGGGCATAGAGGGCGTCCGCGAAAGATCTGGCAAGAATCAGATACTACAAATATTGCAGGATGGTCCTGATAAAGCCCTTACAACTGCACGGCATGCTAGAGAAGATATATGAATATAGCTGAAGCAAAAGTTGTATGCCAAGACAGAAGAATATGGCACTCTTTCCACTCTGCCTACCCCCACAGCGAACGGCGAAGATGATGTAAAGATCCTGAGGTCAAATAATATACAGGGTTATTTGTAAAACATTAATAACCTCCTAGGACTATATTCCTGCCTTGATTATGAGTCGAAAATGTCCAAGCAACCATGACCTAATATCAATAGTAATGGGGATATACGACATCAAGGTTTGCTTTTTTTTAAATATTTCTGATTTATTTTTTGTAAAACGTTGGACTATCGTAACAGTAACTCATATCAAATACGAAAAATTTATTGTCTTTAATACAAATCAAATAAAATAATAAAAACCTTTATATTCCAATTGGATAACATTCTAATAGGAATTTCTGCAGCGTTTTTATCATTTTATTTAACTTGTATTCAAACGAATGAGTTTTTCGTAATCGATATAAGTTACTGTAATAAAAGTCCAACGTATTACAAAAAATAAGTCAGAAATAATGAAAAAAAAATGCAAACTTTGTTGTCGCATATCTCCATAACTATTGATATAAGGTAATGGTTGCTTGATTATTTTCGACTCATAATCAAGGCAGGAATATAGTCCTTCACGGTTATTAATGTTTTACATATAACCCTGTATAAAAACAAAAATATTTCTGAAAAATTTACATTAAATTACTGCAAATTTAGATATAGAATGATAATATTACAAAAAAAGAACTAGGCGTCATTTTTGAGAGGGATGTAAGTATTTATTGAAATCGTATATGCCGAAATGTGCCAATTTAAAACGAAGTGCCATTTAGTCCCCTAGAGAAGGAATTTAGGAATCAGGTCCCTGAAGAGAGTCTAGCTACGTGTAAGTACATATGTACATGTACATATAACGCAATTGGCTCCGGGTCCGTCACGTATGGGACACCCCGAATGAATTAAACATTCCGTAACCAAACCTGGTATCGGAAAAAAACAGCCAGTCATTGTAGTTACCCTCCAATAGGGACTAAAGCCTCGTCCCGTTCTCCGGATGCGATGCCAAAAATAAAAGCGAAAAGCAGCGACATTTTTTCCTTAGCAAAAAAATTGTCTTGAGAATTTAACATTTTTTGTGCGTGGTTTACGATGAATTCTTTCCTGAAATATCATTAATATTGTTATATAATTGAAATATTGCCTGTCCGTATTGTGACAGATATTAGTGCTTTCGTCTATACGGAGTGACTGACTGAAATTTTACCGTCGGGGAATGCTTGATTTTACTGATTATAAAACGTAAAAATAAAATTGGAAATATAATTTTTCTCCGAGAATGAGTGATAGAATATTAATTTTACGTTGGTTCACTGTTTGAGAAAATAAGATAAAATTTCACTAAAAGTATTCTTTAAACCCAGTTTCCTTATCAAAAAGGTCTTCTTAGAAGAATATGGCATTCTTTCCTCACTGTCTACCCCTGCGGGGAAACGGCGTGGTGGTTAGTTAGTCCGTTCACTTATTTTTGTAAATGATTCATTAATTTCTCAAGAGTTGTAGCAAAAATTTTTGCTAAAATATAATTATCTATACCTATAAAAATCAATGTCTGTCTGTCTGTCTGTTCTCTGTACAAATCTACACCGTTTATCCGATTCGATTAAAATTTGGCATCCTTATGCTTTAGGACCCGGTGGGTAACAATAAGTGGTGGGTAAGGCAATCTTTCCATCTCCTCTGTTGCCCCTTCCCCCCCTGATATATTTTCAATGCAAATCTATGCCATTGGATCGATCAGACTCAAAATTTGGAAACTTATTCTTTAGGATACGGCGGGTAACATAGGTGACATTTTATCCCTCCCTTCCCTTTCTTCTCCCTTGATAAATTTTCAACACAAATCTGTACCGTTCGACCGATCTGGCTCAAAGTTACTTATTCTTTAGGACGAGGCGGGTAATATAGGCGACTTTTCTCCTCTCTACCCCCCCTCCCCACCCTCCGATATATTTTCTGTACAAATCTACATCGTTTGACTGATCTGACCAAAATTTTGTGTCCTTATTCTTTAGGACCAGTCGGGTAATATAGGCGACATTTTCTCTTACCCATCTAACTCATACGCTCCTCCAGATATTTTTCTGTACAAATCTACACCGCTTGACCGATTGGATCCAAATTTTGCATACATTTTATTAAATAAATAACTTTCATTATACATCAGTTCCGCAGTTCACTACAATCATTAGAGACGGAACAAAAGCTACCGTATTTACCGCTAATCTTGCCTAGGAAAAATTACTTTACATTTTTCTTGCATCAGCCGTATAAATTATATTTCCAGGGTTTCGCTCTTAACTTAGTTCTAAATTCCACATTGATTGATTTTTGCAGAAACTTATTTTGCAGAAAATTATTCAATAATAAATATTTATATATTATATAAATATGTATGTAATAAATATATGGAGTGTACAAGCATAGGCAACAATATCCAAAAAAAAAAATCAGTCATCGAGGATTATTAATTTTTAACATACCTACTGAATTTTATATTGGAAAAATTGTCTATAGAATTATAGGAAACAGGTTTTCGGAGGGGTCAGATGACTAATTCAGGACATTTTAAATTAGTAATCCTCGCTGGCTTCTTTCAAAATATATTTTTTAATTTTTTGGATATTGCTGCCTTTGCATGTATATTTTATAATAGGATAAAATGCAATATATCTTTGTCGTCTCACTAATATAAGCCAATATTAATTATGATTTACGAAATTCATTACATTCTGTCAATTTATTTACAATTTCATCTAAGTGAATATATATTTGATATCTTCAATATTAGAATACCTACATGTAATTTGTACTAATTCAAATATAATACAGTTAACTTATTGACGTACACTTCATCATCATCATCATCGTTAGCCCCAAAAAGTTGCCAGCAAAATTCTTGTACACAGGGTTTTGTTTGACATGGCTGCTCGCAGTCAGTTGAGAAGCCAATGACGTTGTCCGGTTAACGCAGTTTTCATATTTTTATATTCTTACGCCCATTTGGTATAACAATGAACAAGTTATTTCTCCCGAAGGCATATTTTAACAATAACCTTCACATATTTTATAATATTTATTAATATTTATTTTATATATACAAACAATCGTACATACATTTGAAGACCCCATGGCAAAAAGTTGTTAACTAACGTTCAAGTCATTTTGAGATAATTAGACATTTGCATTACGCCTTTGAAAAATATGTTTCATTGCTAATTCAAGATTAATTGTTATTGATTTATGTCACTTAAATATCAAAAAAGTATTTACAAGTGTAGTTAACAACTATTTTTTCGCCTCTGGAACTCATTTTTAATAGAATAACACCTTTTTAAATTGGTAAAACACGAACATCAAATAACCCTTTAAATGCTATCCATTTTTACCATCCATTATCCAAAATTACAAAATATCTATCATGTTAATTAATAATAAAAAACGTGGTATGTACCATTTAAAATAATTGAAAAATAATATATCAGAATATATTATAATATATAATAGTCTTCAAATAAAAACAAATATATGACAGTACTGCCAGAGTAAAATTTACATTAACCATAAATATTTCAATCAAATTAAAAGGCGTATAAATTTCAGAATGATGGCATGAACATGTTATTATTGAAGATAACATGTTCTTCCCATTAGTAACTGATTTGATTTTTATGAAAAAGTATAGTTAACATGTTTATCCCTTTGATTTGAACATGTTCTAATTATTTTTAAGTTCTGATCTTATTTCCAATGGAAAGAGCGTACATTAGGGCTTATTAACTCATTTTTGCCTTAAATGTTAGTTAACAACTTCTTGCCATGGGGTCTTCATTTGACTACATGTGAGACATATCGTGGTTACCTCACGAATCATGCTGCGGTAACCAAGGTATGTGGGGGCTAAGGAGAAATGGCTATAATTATGCCTATCTCACATACCTTGCTTCCAATTTGAAGAAAACGTGACACAATTTATACATTATGTATTATTAAATATTACATTTTGTATTATCACCGTATTTATTGTTCTCTAGACATATCTGTCTCGAGATAAATCTCTCCTGTTCGAAAATCGTCTGCATATTCCAACCGTACCCGCCTATCTCTTTCTTGAGCAGCCCAGTTGTCTTGTTTCAGAAGGGATTCCCTCGAGAGCCAAGGAAGAGGAAGTTGTTTAATTGTTTGGCTAGACCTCTAGATCTAGGTAGTCCAGCTTAGTTCCAACTTCATACTTTAACATATAAACTCGTAATTTATGAACTATTGCTATGTGGATTTTAGATGCATTAGATAAATGAATCCGGTTCTATAATAATCATTTTCATCCTTTATCTCTCCGTTTCACCGATTATACCTAACTAACCAACTTAACATCACGACGTTTTCCCGTGAGGGTAAGCAGAGAAGATAGAGCGCTATAATCTTCTGTCATGACATATAACTTTCGCCTCATCTACATTCATACATCTTCGCATGCAAGCTCAACAGTTATTGAGGCTTCTATCGGGACCATCTTCCAGTATCTAGTTAATCTGGTCATCTTCCGCGGTCGCCCTCTCTTTCTGGTAAATTATACCAAAATTCTTAAAAGAAAAACGATTCTTTATCAGTTGGTTTCAAATCCTCCCAACAATCACACATTTTTCATATCCCACCTACTTATGAATATGCATATTTATTTTTCATCTACGTATTTTTTTGTTGTTTTATTTTTGTATTTTATACCCGACATTTTATTTTGATTACTAAAATAATACATATGTAGGTATATATTCATCACCCATAAAGTAATTTGTAAGGGTGATGATTATTGCCATTTTTGCGCCCTTAATTACTAGTTCACTTTAATTGTATAAAGAAGTCATAATTCGCTCACATAATACAACAAAACAATGTGTGTGAACCCTGACGGGTTATTACGATCTGTTTTATGACATTTATCTCCGGTACACAATGGGGGACACATTTGTGAAGAGTGAAAAGGTAAGCTCGGAGAGTTCTCTGTATTGAAATGTGAGAAATGTCGGAGGCTTTGTCGATTCTCTGAGTGAGAATTTATAAACTGAACGCACATTTTGAACTCGACAGCTCTATAGACCCGAACAGAACGGCCATAAAGCAAACAATGAATGGACCTATTTATGTGGATTTCTTTTTCATTGTTGGTTGTATATTGTTTGCTTTTAATATCGGTGGTGAAGTTAGAACTCTTTTTCATTTTGCACAATTTAAAACTAGTACAACATGGGAAATTATAAAAAGATTTTTTTTTAATATTGAATGCATTCATAATTTAAAACAATATGATATAACATAATTTGATAAATTTACCTTTATCAAAGCATTTAATTAACACAATGTTATAAACAAAATTTTTTTTTTTTCACAAAATATTTATATATTGTCACGCAAGGAAGAAAAATAGTAAAATCATCAATACAATATTATTATTCATCTCCATTTTAAATATGTTTTAATTCTATATTTAAAATTCATTTGTTTAACTGTAAATGGTTACGGATATTTTATACGAACCGTAACCATTTACAGTTAAATATATCTAACGACCGTAATAATAAACTTAACTCTTAAATATTCTTTTTTTTGTTTACTGTATCTTTGTACCTATTTATCCGGTGTATTGGTAAAAATATCTTTATTTTACTTTACATATTATTATTAAAATAAAACACAAATTACTTTGTTTTCACCACTATATTAGATTAAAAAATCTACATGTTTCGAGAACAATGTTCTCTTCATCAGGATTATTGTGTACTAATCTTAAAAGTTGAAACAAGCAAATATGTTACGGTGAAGGAGCGGTTGAGGGGGTTGGTGAGGGGAGGGGGGGGTTCGAGGTGTTGATTATTATGGGTCATTTGGACTGTTAAGTGGAAAAATATTCAAAATAGGATTATGCAAAAATTTCGTCTGTGTATTTATTATATAAGACTTAATATTAACATTTTTCCTAATTTCGAGTATTTCTAAATTATTTATTTGAGGTATCTTATAGTTGAAATGTAAAAATTTTAAGCCTGTGTTAATTAAAAAAAATAATTAAAGTATGGTCAAATTCTATTAGATGTTTTGCGAAATCAGAATCAATATTGCTAGTTAATGCTTTGATATGTTCTTTAACCCTAGTTTCAAAATTTCTTTTTGTTTTGCCAATATAAAAATTATCGCAATCGTTACAATTAAGTCTATAAACTCCTGATTTCATGATAGGATTATCACTATCCTTGTTATTTAGTATGTATTTTTTTAATTTGTTACTCGTATAAAAGGCCGGCTGAATTGAGTTAGGAATATTTTTAGTTATTATTTTTGACAAATTGTTATCGACAAATAAAATTCTACGCCATTGTTTATTTCTATCTGTTGACTTAGGATAGATATATTGTTTAAAAAATTTTTGTTTTCTCTTTTTATGTAATAAATTATCTATTAATTTAGTAGAATAACCATTATTATATGCTATTTGTTTAATAAGATTTAATTCAGATGTATAATTAAGATCAGATAAAGGGATTGTAATTAATCTATGTAACATGGAGTGAAACGCCGCAAGTTTTTGGGAAAAGGGGTGATTCGATGATTTGTGTATAACGATATCCGTGTATGTGTCTTTTCTAAAAATATTAAATTCTATTTTGTTATTTATCAAGGTTAAATTTAAATCTAAGAAATTTAAACTCTTATTCTTTCCTATTTCTAATGTGAACTGAATGTTTTTATGTAATTTATTGAGAAAATTTAAAAATATATTTAATTGTCTTTCTGTCCCTAACCATATGCAAAATATGTCGTCAACATATCTTTTCCAACAAAATAAATTTTTTAATAAAAGTGCACCACTATTAAAAATTCTTTGTTCTAAATTATTAACGAAAATATCTGCAATTAAAGGGATTGTGCTACTTCCCATCGCTAAGCCATCTTTCTGTTTAAATATTATGTTATTGAATTGAAAATAGTTTTGTTTAAATATGACATCAAATAATAATGTTAAATCATAAACTAGGTCTTTTGTCAAATTTGAAGAATTTAACAAATTAGTGATAATTGTTTTACTTTCTTCAATCGGAATGCTCGGGAATAAATTGATTACGTCAAAGGATACCAATAAAGCGTGGTTTGGAATTTCTAGATCTTGTAGACAATTAACTAATTCTAAAGAATTCTTTACCGTGTATGTTGGTTGGAAAACATTAGACGTCATAATTACTTTATTAATTGCTGATGCCAATTTATAAGTTGGCGCATTACAATTAGACACTACCGGCCTAATAGGCTTGTTTAATTTATGTATTTTTAAAAGGCTATATAGTTTTGGTATTTGTGGGTTACTTAAAATAAGATTGTTGTTGTTTTTCAAATTCACAAAAATGTCACTCTTACAACGTTTCACAGCTTCTTTAACAAATTCTTGGCATTATTAATGGGGTTCTTCTTAATTACTTCAAAATTGGCTCCTTGTAAAAAATCCATAGTTTTTGTTATATAGTCCGCTTTGTTCATAATGATCACACTGTTTCCTTTATCTGCTTTTGTAACAATAAGGTCTTTTTCTTTTACTGTTTTCTTAATGTTCTTCACTAGTTTCAAGTTAGAATTAAATATTTGAT